>APFE031634421.1:9116-50527 GCA_000404065.3 Pinus taeda
CAAGTGAGAAAAAAAGAGCTATTAAAGCACAAAATAGGAGGGGAGGAAGATAAAATACACAAAATCTGGGAACAAAAAGTGGAGGAAATATTAGCATGTGAAACTCGCATCTCAGGTGTTTATGGAACCTCCTACACTACATCACCATCCTCGTACTTCTGCATAACTTCCAAAGAGATATTTTTTATTGTCTATGTAATGATCTGTTCTTATTAAAAACCCTTTTCTATAATTTTACCCTTATTAGTGCCCCCATTAAATCATGACTACATAATTTTCTTTCCTAGAAAAGGAAGAGGAAAATTCTTCATAATGTTTCAATATTTGTGACACCTTTGGCACCTAAAGGGTATCCTTTTATAGTCTAGTTGTTTCCTATGTGTATAACCTCTGTATAAAATGTTCAACTCTATGAATAAGCCTTCATGAGGATCCAAATTTACCATAATCCTCGTTATTTCCATCTTCCCAATAGAATCATATTACATGTACGCCTCCAAGAAGGACCCAATTATTTTCCCAATGACTTGAAAAGCTTCCTTGGACTAGTTTTCTGGCTATAGCCTTGTGATCCTAACCCATATAGGAGCCAATTCTAGCCTTTCATGAGAAACATTGAATAGTGGATTCTAGTACTTCATTAGCATTAGTGTGGTGTTTATACACCAATTATTCCCAAGGGCACAATCAACCACTTCTCCTAAATCAAATTTAGGCATAATATACCTACGACTGAGATTTCTTTGCCCAAGGAGATCCTCCATCATTCCCCCCATTACTTTTCAATCCAATTGCACAGGGGTTCCCACCAGTAAGTATCTTCCCCTTTCCCACCCTACGAACAAATTCTTCACTATTTCCAACACTTTCCCTAACTTAACATCCTCTCCAACTACTAGGTTTTGGTCCTCATTTCTATTTTTAAGGAACTTATCAATTTTTATATTTTTCACGAGGATGATATGTTCCTTATGAATCCTCCTAAACCCTTAGTGTTTTCACTGATAAATATTTTCCATTATCATTCCCTCTAGATTAACTCTTTTCCACAGTGAAAACAAACAGAATAGTCATAAGACCCCATAAAAGATCCAACCTAGACCCTTCGGAGGGGTTATTAAATGATATAGGGTTCAAAATATTCTTGAGACTATAATCAAACACTTCACTAAATAGACTAGAGAGAAAACCTTCCACCTATGAAAAATCAATATCTTCCTAACTTGATTTCACCTAAAAGAAATTTTGACCTTGTGATGCACTAGAAGGATAGAAATATGTTTATTTATTTAGTTATCCACCTTGAGATTGTACTAGGGTTTCATCTCTTGGCCAATTTTTTTATCCATACACTGGAGGAATAATATTGAACATGTTTAGCATGGATTCCATAATAGTTGTTCACACTTCAATCTGATGTAGTGATCTCTTGAGGTTGGATAATAGGTATGTTTCGCCTATTCATATGGAAAACTATTTCCTATTCCTCCACCTCAGCTTCCATATATGGTGTTTCCAATGAAAAAGACCAAAATTCTCCAGCATATTACCCATTTTCCACCACCTCATCTTTCCTCCCACTTCGCGGATTCATTTCCCATTGAATGTTAGGGTTTTTTCATGTACAAATAGTGAGTGGTTCCCTCCCTACAATCAAACATTGACTATAGAATACATCAAAAAACTATTGGTTTTGTGAAAAACCGTTGTTGCAAACTAACGGAAAAATCCATAGCCGCAAGCCTGTAAAAGCTCAGACCTAGTTTCCATAATTTTTTTAGATTATCATGTGTCCTTTTGAATAATATTTCCATAATTTTAATATAATTATCAATAATTATTATGGTGATGCTATATATTAAAACTTCATGAAATATTGTACAATATCATTAGTAGTAGTTACAAATCAATGTTTGATATTTATCTCAAAAGAAATTATGCCCTCTTTCCTTTTTTATTTTATTAATTGATTCAAAAAATTGCATATTGTTAAACACATACATGGCAGCAACAATATAGGAAAGATAAACAGGAGAGTACCTCTATTATTAACAAATTTTATACATTTGTAGTACATGGTGTGACCGTTCGGTTCCACATCCCAAGGTATCTTGAACATCCTTAGTCGATTCAGCTTCCACACCATTAGGTGTCCAACATTCCTCCCCTTAATGTGAAGGGTTATGTATGAGTCCAAGAAGAGAGTTCTAATACAAAACTTACAAAAATGCATGGCACCACTAGGCTGAATGTGCTCTCTAAAATGTTGGTATAAAGGGTGGTGGTTTAAGGATGAACACCAACACTGGAATGCTTAGTGCAATTCCCAGAACTCTTCCAAGTCTGGAACGAATCTCAAGTCTTCTGCTAGAGGAATTGCTTCTGATGTTTTGAAGAGGGAAACCTTCAACCATGAAAGGGAAGTCTCACCCCGCATAAAAGGGAGAACTTCAACCTAAAAAGGGAAGTCTCAACCTATGATGGTTTAAGGATGACCAATAACTTTGGGATGCTTAGCACAATTCCTGGAACTCTTCTAAAAATAGCAAGAAGCTAAAGTCTTCTGCTAGAGGAAGTGTCCCAATTGTTTGAAGAGGTGTCACAAACTAAAGGCCTACTCAGGGGCGTCTTTGTCTCTGGCTACAACTCTGAATCTAGTATGCTAGGTTGTGGTTCATGCTCGCTTGATGTGACTTTGAAGCTTGTAGATGACCATCATTTCCCCCCCTGTAAGATACAAAGTGAGATGATGGAGAAAAATCAACTGCAATACTATTCAATACTCTAGAACAAGTTCTAACATATGACTGGAATATCTTCTTGGTTGTTGATGCCCATTTCCAAGAAGCAATCCATCCAAGATGAATCTTTGTTCTTGCAGAAGGTTTGTTTCTGAAGCATTTATTTGAATAATGACTACTTTTATAACAATGTTTACATGGATGAAGATCAAAATAGTGATCTTTCAGATGGCCAACTCAGTCACAGTTTTGGCATTTCACAATCTATTGTTGTTGTTGTGGAAGAGGTGCAGAATATAGAACAGCTGAAGGTGAACTGTCATGAAGGAATCCAATATTTTGTAACTAGATGCACTTTGCGTAATCTGGAATATGAAAGGAAACTCCTTGTCATATCCAAAAATTGTTCCATGTTTAGTGTGGACAAGTTCTTCCCAAGGTCTGATGATGGGCTTAGGAAATGTAGACTGAATTTCTGCATCTGCATGTAACCTTGTTGCTTCATTGGGCACTGGATATGAATTTGTAACATTAGTGACTTGTTGTTTATGGGAGTCTACTTCATTGTTCTAAACAGAAACAGGTTCAGAATGATGACTCCTCTATTTTAATTCCTTTTGTTGAAGCTGAGATTCAAGCTCCAAAAATTCTATCTTCTCTTGGGCATTTTGCAGACAAATTCTAATGTTAGCTAGAGAGTATTTGTTGATTTTCTCTGTGTCATGATAAGTAGAATGCATCAAAGTTTTCAAGAATTATAATACTTCAGTAACTTGAGCCATATTCTCCATTGTCAAAATTACACTTTTTAAAAACTGATCATAACTACGAACAAATGAAGAAGCAACACCCACTCACAATACTATGTCAAGGATCTTTCCTTTATCACTGGAAATATGGAACCTTGAGCAAGTCAACATTACCATTGACCAAGAAAATTTAGCTTTGGAAAGAGTGAAACTTACAGTTCAAGGTACATAATTCAAAGTAGAGAAATGATTAGCATATATATACCACACAACCTTAAAAATAACTCAATGCATATATAATTTGTCATTTTTCATACAATTCAAGCTATGAATTCAAAGAGAAGAGCCACCATACAACATACTACCTACAAAGCATACCATGAATTACACACTCTCCAACATATACATACCACGACCTTCAAAACATATGCTCCATTCACCAACGCATAAAAATAATTCAGCATATAAAGTTTAGATGACACCAGTGCTCACGGAATTGTAAACACACAAACACACCTTCTTCACCTTCAAACAAATAGCACACCACCACATTCCAACACATATTCAATGTAGAAATTCATCCTTTTAACCAACTCACCATTACAATTGAAATGAGACAGGAGTTATCAACACACATGTCATGCACAAATACAACTGCAACAGGGTAAACCCCAAATGCAACAACAATACTCGTAGGAATGAAGGTACTAGCCAGATGGATATGCATGGGCCATACACATTTCTGGTGCAAATAAAAAGGCCTAGGTCTCAAAGATAAAAGATCACATTAATATGTGAGCCTTCATTCCGCTAAGATAATAGATAATGTATGTATGGATAGTGTTACCATTAGAGTGAGTTATTACATGTGTACCCCGTCTGGAACATATCAAAAATAAAATTCATAGCTCTTACGACCATTGAGAAAATATAGCTAGTCTGTCTTCTTGTGAGGGACGGATGAGTTACCAGGGAAAAGAAAGTGACTCTCCCCTATCAAAACAATAGAGTGCTAGAGTCGTTCAATCACATCTTCATTCCCAAATGTCAACACCTATTCACTCCCCTTTCGGAGCTCAACATTGTATGATCCCTACCATTTTTTGAGATTTCGAAACCTAATTTGAGTACATTACCACTCAAGAATTTCAATCAACGGACGGATGGTTGGCTCCCTGTACAGATAGCTGAAAGAAACGAGGCATTAATTGCTTATTATATTTGGAGGCAAATACAACAAATCATAAAGGTGTCATCAACAAATCATGAATACCATAAGCAAGTGTGAAAAAGTTCTACGATTGATGTGGAAGAATAGTAACCAATGTGCCCATTTAGTAAATCACTCAGCCCAACACATAGAGGAGGTCCCCAAAAATTCTTTTGACCCACGTACAGTGACATGAATATCATATGAATACAACCATTTCCTACACAAAAGAATCAATTCTTGCCCAAAACACGAATACGCCTTCCACCACCATAGATGTTCTATGTAGGTCCAAGAATTGTTCCGAAATGGGAAGCAATAGGTTAGGCTTTGTGGAATATAAAGAGAATGTTTGCAGTTATGCGTTCCAACTCAACTCAATCGCTTCAGCTTCCATAGAGTATCTTTGTAACTGTGCATTCCAACTCAATTCAATCAATTCCACTTCAAACATAATGTAGAGTCTCTCTACTCTCCATGACGCTGCGAAGCTGTTCTACGCTGCTTTTGATTCTCCAGACTTAGGCAACCATTTTTGTGAGAGAATTTTGTTCATCATACCACAATGGGAGGCAAATTTACCAATGGTGGCATGAAACTATGCATACACAATGTTTATACATAATGTTAAATGAATACAGTTGAATGGGAGTCGCAGGGAGGCACAACATATCAAACGATGTTCAACTTAATGTTGGGACAATGAAAACATTCAACTTAATGTTGTGACAATGTTAAATGAATAGATTATGATTGATGGTATGGTGTAACTGCAACGATATCGCATTGGATAGACTGTAAAACTGGAGTGAGGAGGAGGCAGTGTAATACAACATTAGATATATTAAAAAACACATGAGACAAAGAGAAACGGTGGTTTGGTGGGATAATGATATGTGATGTGGTATGGTGCTAAGCCAGATGCTGCAACAGCAAAAATATGGTAACTGGAATAGATTTCACAATGGTAAGGTATACCACAAACCATTCAAACCAGCCTTAATGTACATTGCCCAACATAAAATGTACATACCATGCAATGCATCCTTTCAACTCTACGCATGGAATGCAGTGATCAGACTATGATTCAATGTAACGCCAAAAGTCTGTAGCACTAACAGAAAACCACACAAATGATTCTTAGCAGGAGGATGGATAATTCTGAAATGATAGGTTAGAACGACATGTAGATGGACCCCCAATCATCCTCATACAACATATGCACGGAGAAACAATCAAGTGCACAGATGTTAGGAAGAGCATTCTTCAAGGAAGAATTAGGTATTCGTTCTCAAACAGAGAAATGAAGGAGGGCAATAGTGCTGACAAGCAAACAAGGTATGGTAGCATATTTCATGAGCAAAGGGTATATAGAGAATAACATCTATAACACTAAGAGAAGGCCAATGAGCACAAGGTCAGATGAATTGTTGTTCAAGGAAAAATATATAATAGAAACCATCCCTGACAATAATAAGAAAATAGATTTCTGACAAAGGCCAAAATAATGGAGCATTAGCTCAAGCACACATTGAAAATGCTCAAGTTTAGGCAAGAATGAACATACGAAGAATAATGGAGATGCAAATCTTTGAGAGGCAATGAATAGGAAAAACTAACAGGTATAGAGAGTAGCATATTGGGGTGTTATGCTACAGATTTTAGAGAGAAACATATTAAGGTGGTTCACAAAATTTAAGGTATGGTGTAATGTTCAACTCTTGACCAACTCATTCAACAATAGAGATTTGAAAGAGATGGTAGACTAGAATAGAGGTACATCATTGACATGTATAAAAAGGCCACAAAAAACAGGTGGCTCACAATTGAGCAATGCAAGAGATCACCTACTCTGATACCATGTTAAATACATACATGGCAACAACAACATAGGAAAGATAAACATGAGAGTACCTCTATTATTAACAAATGATATACATTTATAGTACATGGTGTGACCGTTGGGTTCCACATCCCAACGTCTCTTGGACTTCCTTAGTCTATTCGGCCTCCACACCAACCCTTAGAGGATTAGGTGTCCAACACATATGAGCATGTGTCATATAAATAAAATTTGTGTATTTTTGGCCTATGTATTAGTTGGCAATGGTATTAACTGATAGTATCATAAAAAATCATATTTAGAGGCTAAAAATACATGTAGTAAAGTGAGGGTGAATTGCCATTGTCAATAACCTTGGTATATGATTTTAATAATGTATATATGTTTAACTCATATATTAATTCATTTTTTGCGTAAGGTGAATATTATATGAACTAAAAAAATTAGAGATTACATCATAAAAGTGTTAGTCAATGTTAGTCTATTACTAGGGAGTCCTCACAATAGTTAAAAAAAGAATCCTCTTGAGAGGGGACTGATATGTCCAAGAGAGAAAGGAAGATACAATAGACATATTATACACTATTATAGTCTTGATATAAACTAGCTAAGCATAGTAACAACAAAAAATTTAAAGCAAATACATGAAAAGTTACTTTGAAGCCTCAAAATTAGAAACAATTGTCCAAACATGTGATTTTACCTTGTTCTAAGCCATGATGCCCATAGGAGGTAAGTTGAGGCGTTTTTATATTTAATCCAATATATGATCCATGGTGTTCAATTGGCTATGGAGGTGATATAAAGATTGAAGTACATCACCCTTATGATCTTGTCCATGAATTAGTGTACACCCCATAATAAACTTCATTTATAGTATAAATCAATGGTTTTCATGTTCTACTAAAATATCCCTCTGCTTTTCCTTACATCGGGATCTACTCAACCCATTTCACTAGTACTTATATTTCAAAGGAGGAGGATATATGTGACGGGGCTTGACTCTCACCTTCAGAAATTTATTTCTAACTAGGATCAAGAGTAAGTTCCCTAATAACACCCTGGGAAGTCTTGTATACATTGACGCTTTTGATATTTCCCCCTTTGTGCTCTCTCCTGATAGTGAGCATCCCCCTTATAAACCCTAGTGCACTAACATTGCATCTCGACATAAGTAGACTGCTCCAAAAGTTACTTCCATGTAAGAAGAACTTGATTTTAATGATGCAACCACCCCTCAAAACCCCTTCATAAATGTTATGTTTCAAAAACAAGTATCTAAAAAATCGGCTCAAGCCTCCCTCTCTCCAAGGGGTGACTACACTTCCAACCTCCTTACTGTTCTTGAATAAATATGTCACTTCTACGCGTATTTACCAAGAGTTTCCTAAGAGACATATGTTGCAATTGATATCAAAGGATGATGGTTGGTTGGCATTGATGTCAACCTACTTTGTATAGGAGCAGACCCATCCAGTACCAAGGTTAAGTTGTTAGTTGATGTCTCTAAAAGTACCACTCATCCTCAAGGATTTTTTTGATGTTGTCAGTCAATATTCTCTTAGTCTTGTTTAGATCTTTGAGACAAATCTCGAAATGAAGCCTTAGAAGGCCAACATTATCTACATAGAGCCTAAATGAGGCAACGAAGTTGCATAAGTAAAATAAATACATTATAACACAAGTTGCATAGTACGAGACCCACTTTATAGCACGATCCTTGAGAACACAGGGCATCACAATGCTTGTAAGTGAGGAAATATAAAAATCATGAGAAAAACTAGTGAAGTTCCCAATGAATTCATGTGTGCAAGGTGTCTAACGTTTGTTTAACTCAATCAAAAAATCCATAAACAAAATCCATGGATTTTACCATGGTCATTTTAAGGAAGAAGAGTTATAAAAGGGCAAGTAGTTTTATCAATATTTATGTGCATTTATTTTGAGTTATGTTCTAGAACAAGGGATTGCACTAGTGTGCAAGGGTTGAATAAGATTTGAGGAAACTAAAGGTGCAAAGCTTTGATGGTTTATTGATATTCCTTGGAATATTTCTACCTATGCACACTTAGGAGTGGTCCGATATTACTACACTAGTATGCATTAATTTGATAGTTAAGATTATGTTAGGGAACAATGGGTCTGAAGGTAGTCACTACTTTTAACACTTTATTTTTGGCTTGGATTGATTGCATTTTTTCTTTTGATTATAGAAGGTTCTGTTAAAGTTTCATATTGGTCTATGATAGATCAATTACTTTAGCCCAAATAAATACTTTAATTAACAATATTTCCAATTACAATTAGTCTTTCCATTGATAAATAGTAGTTGAAGATAGAACAATAAATGCAATGACAAAGGAGATAATCAACACGTCAACAAGGGGTACCAAGTTTGGTCAAAGACTAGGGAAAAACCCCACAAGGGGGAAGCCCTTTAAAATTCTTCTTCTATTAGATTGTCATAAAATTTTCAACAAATTGTTATGAAATACGCTCTTCCTTCTCAAATTAAAAATCTCATTGCCCTGATGACGGACTCACCAAGCTAGTCCGAAACGTTGGATTCATAACTGCTCACAGGTTTTTTCCACAAATCAAATTAAATTCGAGCAACCTGTATGGACTCCCTCTTAAATAGTATAATGATCCCAATACCATATCATCAACAAAACAACAAAATAAAATTCAAAAAGAATTTTCCAGCATCAGAATATATTAGAGACAACTTTTCTCATCTGGGGCCAACTGTGGTGAATTTTCCTCAATTGTCAATTTCAATCAAATTTCTCGGTTGATGCATGAGGAGTTGTGTGAGTCACTATAGGCTTCTAGTCACACCCTTGATTACTAAAAGCCAAAAACTATGGTTAATTTTTCCCTCTAATGCGCTTGTGACTATAATCCAAAAATCCTAAAACAAATGTGAGCCTCACACCCTGTAATTTTAGACTTTTGCAAACTTTTGTTGTCATCCCTGCCTCAAACTTGTGTGATCCAATCAATGAAGAAGAGAAGAAGAATATTATTGTTGATGTCCAAATGAGATTGAGGTCACTTGTACTTATCAGAATCAAAGGGTGTCCATTTTTCTTTAGGATTGACTTTGTCCAAATGTGCATTTGTGAGCTTTTATTCATAAGTACACTTTCCCTAATCCAATTTGAGTGATATTTAGGTTGATTTTAGTCATCTTGAAAGGAGGAAATTGAATGTAATAATAATATTCATCAAATGAGTTTTTCGAAGTGGAATTTGACCATATTTTTATATTTTAACACTCCCTCTCAACTAGGTAGAATTCCACATGACAATATTTTACCATTTATCAACGTGTCATGATTATCCTATAGTCATATCATGCCCCATACCTACTCAACTCTATCTACTGAAAGATTCTCGAATATAAAGAAAAAGAATCATTGGGGTGCTAACTCAACCACCCTCTACATCATAGAAGAGCATATCTCAATTTGAAACCATACAGGGGAGTACATCTCAACCCAAAGTCTCAAGGGGGAGCTAAGTATCTGGGACCCCATATCGAGAAATAGGTGATATAGGGGAGCACATATCAACCCATCATATTTCCTAATGATATTTGCATCAACGACCCTCAAGATTCATGTAGTAAAACACCTGCATCATAATCTGAGCTTGGGCGAGATACCCAACTTACCAAAAGTTAAGGATCACATGCCCCCAAGCCTCCCGAACCCCTTGGTCAGATGAGGAGGAACAATCCCAACAACCCTACCTTATCGGTATCATTCCAATTGAGGTATACGTTGTAAATACTATGATAGGGGAGAATCATAGCCAACCCTATGGTAATAGATATGGATTATACCCTATTGTCTAGAGATCCCTCAACCCCAGGAGGCTCCGTGTCCTTCATCAACAATGCCCCTTATCAAGATGGGTCACATCAATCAGCCCAAGTTTCTCTTTGAAGACCAATAACTCCCATTTCAATAAAGACGTGGTGAGAATATGTACAATCTACTCATCTATCGACACATGATGGAGTCTACTAGTTCCTCTATGCACCATGTCTTGAATGAAGTTATATCGAATCTTTATGTGCTTGGACTTGTGATGAAATACAAGATTCTATACTAGATGGATTCCGTTCTTGTTTTTGCAATATATGGTTTTAGTGTCTAAGACCTATTCAAATAGCTATCCAAAGACCTTCCTCAACCAAAATACTTCACAGCAAGCCATACTAGCAACAATATATTCTGCGTCAATGATGCTCAACATTATGGACTTATGCTTCTTTCTCATCCAAGATATCATGGTAGATCTAAGGATAGAACAAGATCTAGTCGTACTCAACCTATCAACAATGTTTCCTACCTAGTGAACATCAGTGTATCCATGAAGATGAACATCTCTAGCAAAATATATCAAACAAAGTGTGATTGTCCCATGCAAATATCTTAAAATGTGTTTGAAAACGATCGAGTGTGCATGGAGAGGTTCCCTCATGAATTGATTCAATGTATTAACTACATAGCATATGTTCAGATGGGTGTTCACTTGGGAAATTAGAGCACCAATCAATTGTCTATACTCAAATGGATTTACCAAATCGGGTCCTGTAACTTCTCCACATAACTTCTTGAAGTTCATTTCCATTGGTATGGGTAGCAACTTTCATTATATCATTCCAAATCTTTCTAGTAGCTTCACAACATATTTTCCTTATGAAAGGAAAATCTAACCAAGCCTTTGCCACACCTCAAGGCCTAGAAATTAGTTCATGAGTCCAAGGTCCTTCATCTTGAATTCAGAGGCTATTTGCTTCTTACACTCAGTCATGAGGAGATCACTACCTTCCAAGAATAGATTTTCAACATATAAAACCAAAATCAAAGGCATACCTTAGACTACATTAAAGTAGAGGTTGGGATTAACATTGTTTCTTGTGAATCCCAACTTCATCAAATAAATGTTTATGTGGGTGTACCATTCTCTGGGGACTTGTTTTAGACCATACAATTCCTTCTTCAACCTGCAAACCTGTACCTTTTGATCCTCTACCTCAAATCCCTGTAGCTACTTAATGTACACTTATTCTTATAACATTTCGTGGAGAGATATAATCTTCGTGTCCATCTAATGAAGGGTCCATCCTTGACTTGCATCAAGGGAAACTATCAAACAAATGGTTGTATATTGAGCCGCAGGTGCAAATATATCATCATAATCTTCTCCCTCTTTCTTTGAGAATCCTCAAGCCATGAACCTTGCCTTGTATTTCTCAATGCTACCATCAGCTCCATGCTTGACCTTGAATAACCACTTCGAGGTTAGCATATATTTCCCTTATGGTCTTGACACAACATACCATACATCTTCCTTCATGATTGATTCATATTCTTAAACCATGTCATATTTTGAAACTTCGTCTTTTATGGATTATTTGAATGTGGGGGGCTCATATTGAATCATAGTGCACATGGTTGCAACATATCCCTCATACCTGCATGGCTTCTTCCTTTCTAGAAATGATATTCGAACATGATCTCATCTCTCATCATTTTGTAATGTATCTTGAAGACAAAATGGCATCTTCCTGGTGGGAATATCAGATGGAGGATATATGGGATCCATGGGCTCCATGGTATCAAAACAATATCAATCTTAGATCCAGACACGGAAGGACCAACTAAAATATCCATGTCATTAATATACTTAGGGAGACAAGGTAGAGGAACATCCCTTGCTTTTCCAAGGGCATCATCTTCATTAAATGCAATATCCTTTCTAATTTCAACCTTCTTTGACCAGGAATATATATTCTAAAGTCTTCAGAATTTTGACAATATCCAACAAACGTACCTTTTCTTCCTGGGGCTTCCAACTTGTTCCCTTTGTCCATTGGTGCATGAATATATATGGGGTAACTAAAGATATGGATATTACCAACATCAGGCATGACATCTGTGAATACTTATTTCGGGGTCTTGTTGTCCAATGCTTGATAAGGTACCCTATTTTGAACATAGAGGGCAATATTTTCTACTTCTCCCCAAAGGAATGTCGACAACTTTTGATCATAGAGCATGTCACAAGTAACTTCTATAATGGACCTATTCTTTCTTATAGCCACTCCATTTTGTTTGGGAGTATAGAGCACGATTTTCTCTTTCTAGATACCTTTCTTCTTATCAATGAACTCCTTTTATGTGTACTCTCCACCATTGTCGGACCTAGATATTTTCATTTTCTTCCCTAGTTTTTTAATCAAAGTTTTGAATCCTTGAAAATTTCAAAGGCGACATCATTATGCTTCAAATAATATATCAATGTATACCTTAAGAAGTCATTGATTAAATTGATATAGTATGGATGGCCACCAATAAAATGCATGGGCATCAGATCACATATGGCAGAATGGATGAGATGGAGAGTGTCATTTGTCTTGTTTTTTCTAGAGGGGAATGGTCCCTTTGTCTTCTTTTCACTAGCACAACCTAGATATACTCCATCATGATGGGCTTGAACCTTCACAATCATTGAGACAAATTTCTCAATTTCAGAAGAGAATCATAATGTAGATGGGGCAATCTTCGGTGACATAGCTCTCTTAGATTATTAGTATGATGACCCAATGCTAGGAGAAGTATCTTTAGTAACCCTATAGAGTCCTCCATATCTTAATTCCAATGTCAATGCATCTCTCATAAGTGATCCGATAGGACAAGTAAGAACCTTTCACTTCATGAAGGCAACCCTCATCCCTTTGTTTTCCAAAGTGGATATTGATACCAAATTCATCTTCAACCTTGGCACAAGAATCACATCACACATCAAAATACTTTCTCCCGAATTCAGATGAGATTTGAAGGACCCAAAACCTTTAACGAGATGAGTGGAGTTGTCTCCAAGAATAGTTTTCAAATTTAACTCCCTCTCTACCAAATTAGAGAAAACTTCCTTATAACTAGAGAAGTCATGAGTGGAACCACTATCAACCAACCAACTATCCCATGAATCCAAAGGAAATTAACTAGTAAGGGCATAATTAAGAATCTATTCAGATTTATTCGCAACATTTCTTTCATACATGGAGGATTTTGACTTGTTTTCTTGACGATGATATTCTTCATGATCACATAGTTATTATCTTCTTCTTCTTTCACCTCTTCCACTATGATCATTCCTTCATTCATCTCTCCTTTTTTGATCATTGAACATGTTGTTGTTGCTTCTAGTATTGTAGCATGGTCCATTGTTTGTCGTGAGGTAATCTCAAGCATACTACCCTTTATTATGAAAATTGTAGCATTTTATGTGAAAAAATTCCTTCCTTCTATTTGGATTTCAAGGAGGAGGTTTTCTTGAATTTGATAGACTTCCTTTCTCTTTCTTCTTCTTCTTGTCATGAGTGATGAATGTAGTGGGATCTCCTTCTTCATGATTTTTAATTCTTCCTCTTGATATCATTCTTGATTCTTCTTGAGTGAGCTTTCCAATTATTTCATAAAGTGATGGAGGACATTGTTGTTGATTATAATAGTAATAAAGGTTTCCTAAATAGGAGGGATACCTCTTAGAGTCACAATTACCATTTCCCTGTCAGGCACAAATTTCCCAACTCTTTGCAATTGATCTCTAAGATGAGATATACTCATTATGTAGGGTTGCACAGACTCTCCTTTTTTCATGTTTGTGTCATCGAGTTGATCTTTCAAGGAAATGATTTCACTATAATTGTTGACTTCCTACATGTCAACTATCTTATCATAGATTTACTTAGACCTTCTCAAGCTTCCAACATATTCAAGTAAATTATCTTGTAAACCTTCAACTATTATTTTCGTTGTTTATAACTCACATTTCTTATGCTTGTTCTTGAGAATAGCAAAAGCATTCTCTGGAAGCTCAGGTAATTTTCCTTGAATGTTGCCCAAAACATAATTGTTATCACCTATGATCTCGAACCTCACTTTCCATGAAACAAAACTGATGAGCCACCCAAATTATCATTTTCCTTGGAGAAGTCATATTTACTTGGCTATATCAGCTCTTTCAACTTTTAGAAAATGATTGTTTCAATTCTTGTCTCATTTTGCGTCTATCCTTCACCTTAGCTCTAATACCATGTTAAATTTTCAGATTGTTCTATGTTGGATCAGTCACACCCTTAATTCATGCAAGCCATCAACTATGGTATAATTTTCCCTATGACATTCCTGCGTCTGCAATCCAAAAACCCTAAAACATATGTGAGCCCTGTACTCTATAATTTCATAATCTTGCGAACTTTTGCTTCCATCCCTCCCTTAGACTATTGTGATCCAATCAATGAATAAGAGAAGAAAATTCTTGGTGATTTCCAAATGATTTTGAGGTCAAATGTATTTATAGGTTGCCAAGGGTGTCTAATTTGCTTGAGGGTCGACCTTGTCCAAATGTCCATATGTCGACTCTTTTTTCATAAGTACACTTTCCCTTGTCCGATTTGAGTGATAGTTAGATCGATTTTGTTCCTCTTGGAAAGAATAATTCAATGCCATCATTATCTCCATCAAATGAGCTATACAAAGTGGAATCTGACCATAGTTGCATATTTTAACACATTACATATCACTCGATACTTATTTTTTTGTTACACACCATGTTCCTTAATCATTGGGAAATTTCCTTTTTTCGTAGCATGCCTTAGTCACTAAGGTTTCATGTGCATGATATACATGTTAGAGGTCTCTTTAGACATATGTGAACAAATTATTCACTGACCTACCCTTTCACAATTAATGAGATAAGTTATTCCTATGCTTGTAACAAAACTATAGTACCTAAGAAGGGTCCTTGTAGGTGTAAATGTGTAGATCATTTTAGAGATAGACATCATAAATCAGTAAGAGCTAAAGTATCAAATCATTGTGCTTGATTGGAAAAGGTTTTCCTTTAAATGTTTCTACATAAATCCCCTTGAGGGTTTTGCAGAGATTACTGGTTGAACGAACTTCATATATTTTTTACCTTGATAACTAGTTCATTGTTGTTGTATTATAGGAATTGTAGTTCGCAAGAGTTTATAGGTTATACAAATATCAACACTTTGTTAAGGGAAGAGGCTTATTTGATAGAGTATTGTGTATGCATGGATCAGTGATGGAGGCTTATTTCACAAAGTATTTTATATGCAGAGATCACTGACAAAGTTTTATTTGACAGAGTGAATTCTATGTTGTTTCTTTTCTTTCATAGAACTTATAAGCAGAATATGAAGATAGGTATTGGGACTTTATGTATGGTTTATCATAATGACACAATATTGCATACTAGGGTGCTTGTTACAGGAGTTAGTGAAAAGTGAATTTGTTATACATTTGGCATTACTTGTTGCTATGAATAGAGTTCAAAGGAGTATTTTGATTGAATCCTTTGTTAATTGACATATTTGAAGCTCTAATGATTGAAAGTGATTATGATGATGATATTTCAAGTTAGTTGATCTTTGTCATTAATGTATTATGTAGGGACATGATTTGCAAAGATATTGCGGTTGTAGGAAAAGCCTCCATGGCACAATGCTATCATTGAAGTAAATATTCCATATGTCACATGATCTGAGAAAGGTGTACCATGTTTGTTGATGTTTTATTGATTTATTGCACATGAGAGTATTATGTCATTAAGATTTTGCAGAAACATTGAAGTCAAAATATTGATTGATGTATGTGTCCTGGATTAGATCCTTGTACAGACTATGTCTTAGTTGTTGAGAGGGTTTCGAAGCTTGTCTATATAATTTCCTTAGTTAAAGGGATAATGTTTTCCATGATACATTGTTGCGTGTAGGAGTTCTTATGAGTTTGTATGTTTCATGATCTAATGTAGGAGTGCATATGAGTCTATATATATGATGATCTAATGTAGGAGTGTCTATAAGAGTGATATATGATAAGTTATAAGAGTATACATTAGGGTATTTTTTAGGTATAAAATGGGTCTTCTAAGGAAATTATAAAATAATAATGGAAATAATAAAATAAGATTAGATTACATCACCAAAATTTATAAGGAAAAAAAGAAAAAACTACCTTCTCAACTCATATTTTCAACATATCTCCCTAGGGGTTTACTCAAATTTCCAACATGAACACTTGATGGATGCAAAATTTGATTCCTCATCCAAGGAGTACCCATGTTGCATACTTTCTATGGACCCTCATATACGAAAAATGAGAAATACATGAAAAACGTTGTTGCAATCACATTTTTCATGTATTTCTCAGTTTTCGTGTAGCAGGGTCCATTGAAGGTATGCAGCATGGGTACCCTTTGGATAAGGAATTAAATTTTACATCCAACGACTACTCTTGATTTAAATTTGAGTGAAACATTAAGGAGATAAGTTGAAAATACGAGCTAAAAAAGTAGTTTTATTATTTTATTAGTTTTTAATCTTTTATTTTTTTACTCCAAAAATCGTGAATCATCTCCCATGGTTGACATCATCATCTTGAATCCTATTAATTCTTATAAAGTTTATTTTGGTTGTCCATTTTCCTTAGGAGGCCCATTTTAGACCTCAAAATTCCTATAATGAGAGTGATGTATTATGATCTATGTGTGATGTATGAGGATATATATTGGAATTGGGGTTGGAGAATTTTCGTTTTTTATTAAATGAATAGTTAATATTTTCTCTCACTTCAATATTCTTCATTTTATACATCATCTAATCCACAATATCAATGGTAAATATATTTTCAGTTTCTTAGCTAAGGTCCTACTTGATTATGCAAATTTTGAAATTCACATATGGCATAATGGTGTATTATCTCTTTAATTTATAAAAAAATGTTTATGAAACGTAGCTGCTAATCATGAATTGTGCATAGGTTTGTGAAATGGAATGCTTCAATACAACCTCAGTAGTTTGAGAAATAAACTTGTACTGAGTTTGTATTAGTGTTAAGATTTGTGCACACACTTCTATTCCAAGGGTACTTTTAAGACATTTTTTTAAGACAAAAGAAATATTTTTCCTTAAAAAGTCACTTTTTATTTTAGTTATTTTACATTAAAATTTAATATCAATAGAATTGTCTTAAATATAATATTTAAGACAAAGGCCACTTAAGACTAAGCCCATTTAAGGCAATTAACAATTAAAACAAAAACATATCACTTTAAGAATTAACTATGAGGATACCTTTGCTCTTGTAGCAAGGTACTCATCCATTAGATCAATTCTTTCTCTGGCTACGCGGATTGGGTGGAATATCCACCAGATGGATGTAAAATCAACACTTCTCAATGGGGTTATTAAGGAGGAGGTGTAAATGAAGCAACCAAAAGGTTTTTAGATATTTGAACAGGAGTCTCATGTGTGCAAACTCAAGCAAGAATTATATGGTCTCAAACAGGCACCTCGTTCTTGGTACACGAGGATCGATAGTTATCTCACTGGTTTGGGCTTCACGATAAGTGAAGTGGATGCAAACCTCAATCACATCTTGGTAGAAGGTAAATTTATTATTATGGTCTTATATGTTGATGATTTTATTTTAACTAATGATGAGCATATTATCAGATCTTGCAAGGAGGACCTTGCAAGGGAATTTAAAATGAAGAACATGGGTCTCATGCACTTCTTCCTCAGGTTGGAAGTATGGAAGGATGATGGGGAAATGTTTGTATCTAGGTAAGTATGCGAATGAGATATTGTAGATATTCGGAATGGTGAGTTGTAAAACCATGGAGAAACCTCTAGAAAACAATTGGAGGAAGGAGGATACCACTTCAGGTGAAGAAGTGGATGCTAGCATTTATCAGCAGCTAGTGGGGTCACTCATATATCTTGTGAACATATGACCATATATGCGCTATGCAGTCAACTAGCTAAGCAAAGCTATAGTTAGGCCAAACAAATTATTTTGGAAGGTGGTTAAGCATGTTTTATAGTACCTCAGAGGCACTGCTAAGTTTGGACTATGGTATAGATGGGCAGAGTGAGTGAAGTTGTGTGGCTTCATAGATCCAAATTAGGCATGATGTCCATCAAACTGAAATAGTACATCAGGTGGAATTTTTAGTGTTGGGTTTGTAATTATTTCATGGTACTACATGAAGCAGAAATATGTGGTGCTAAGCTTGACAAAAATAGAATACATGGTTGCATGTCAAGCAACATGTGAGGCGATATCGATGAGAAAGATAGTTGTTGGATTTTTTGGTTAGATGATGGATGAAACTATTATCTACTGTGATAATTAGAGTTGCATCAAACTCTCCGAGAATCCTATATTTCATGATTGATCCAAGCATATATATATATATATTTTAAATCACCATTTATGGAACTGTGTGGAGAGGTAGATAATGTTGCTACACAACATTCTGATAGAGGAACAAGACGGTGAAATTTTCAAAAAAGATTTGTCAAGACGGAAGTTTGAGTTCCACGTGTGCAAGGTACGGGTGGTTGATAATCCCTTTCTTGCTAAGAGGGAGTGTTGAAAAATAGAGCAAGAAATTAACGATTTAATTTTTGTAGGTTTTAACCCCATATAAAAAGTACTTACAAATGAATTCTAAAACACAAAAAATAAAAAATGTGAGAGCATAACACATAAAACACATATACACAGAGATTTTCCCCTGGATCCCAAAACTGAGACTACCATTTTTCATTATGTTCCTTTCAATGTTATAATACATATTCATACATGCCGAAGCATCCAATACCATGGACCAAGAACCATCACATCCAAAACAAATGTGCGAAAATCATGCACAAAATCATAGGTGGGTCTGCCCAACCTAACATAAGGTCCAAAACCAAAATTTTCTAGGGTGCCGCCCTAGACTACATAACGTGGGGTTAAGGGTACACCTAAAACCCCTTGTGACCCCCCCCCCTCAGCTACACAATTAGCACAACAAAGGGGGGCTTCGCCCCCCCTCTAACCCCCTAGTTAACAATGTGGGCTAGTCATGGAAAGAATATAACACAACCCAACATTCTCCCAATTGTTGTTTTCTTTCCGTAGGGGGCCACAAGAGAGCTTAGTCATTTTCCCAGCCCTAAAATACCCATTGTCTCTCTACACCAAGAGAACTTCTTAGAGCTCACAAATTTTGTTAATGCATCTGTAATATTCTTCAAAGTATCCACCTTTACCAACAACACCTTTTTGTCTTCTATCATATCCCTCACAAAGTGATACTGAACATCAATGTGCTTTGTCTTTGAATGATGTGCGGGGTTCTTTACCAAGAAATTTGCACTTTGGCTATCGTATTCTATCCTTATAGCTCCCTGTACTAACCCCATACTTGAACATAATCTCTACAACCAAATTGCTTCCTTGCTTGCATGAGTGGCTGCCATGTATTCTACCCTTGTAGTTGATAGTGCCACTACAAATTGTTTCTTACTCATACAATTGATTGCACCTCCAAATAGGTTAAACATATACCCACTTGTAGATCTTCTCTGATCCAGATCTCTAGCCCACTAAACATCAACAAAGCCATGGATATCTAACATTCCATCCAATCCTGATCTTCCTTGGTAGCACAAACCATAATCCTAGTGCCACGCAAATACTTGAAAACCTACTTCACTGTTGTCCAGTGCTCCTTCCCTGGTTTTGACATAAACCTACTCAATACTCCCACTGCATGCACAATGTCTGGTCTAGTACAAACCTTGCATACATCAAGCTACCAACTGCACTTGCATATGGAACATGGGACATGTCCTCCTCCTCTTCTTGTGTCTTAGGACACTCTTCAACAGATAACCTCACACTTACAAGGATACGAACCTTCACTAGTTCACTATCCTGCATATTAAACCTCTGCAGTATTGTCTCGACATACTTCCTATGATTTAACCAGAGCTTCCTCTTCGCCTGATCTCTTTTAATTTCCATGCCCAAAATATAGTTTGCAACACCAAGATCTTTCATGTCAAATTTGGAGGAAAATTGGGTCTTCAAATCCTGGATAGTTTCTTCGTCAATTCCAACCAGCCACATATCATCCACATACAAGACCCGATAAATAACATGCTCACCAATTAATTTAAAATACACACAGTGATCTGCTTCGCTTATGGTGAACCCAAGTCCCCCTATAAATGTATCAAATTTCTGAAACCACATCCTTGGTGACTATTTTAACCCATACAAAGACAACTTTAACTTGCATAATAGTTCTTTCTTACACTTCACTGTAAAACCTTCAGGTTGCTTCACGTATATTTCCTCTTCCAGATCCATGTGAAGAAATGTTGTCTTCACTTCCATCTATTCTAGCTCTGATCCAGGTGGATGTTGGTGGCCACCCACCTATCCCATTTCGACCCCCACAACTGTCTCTTTCAGTTTTTCAGTTTCCGTAATTGTAGCACAATTTACTATTTTTAGAAGTTTTTTCGGGTCTTGAACTTCCGGAGCCGTTTTGAGGCCCTAAACGACGTTTTTTGGGAAATATGGGGGCAACATGGGTCCATGGACCAATGTTACCCTTCCCAAAGTGGTAGCTCTCAGATAGATCTTTCTAACGAGCTATCATGCGCATCAAACGGAGATCATATGCCAAAGTTACGACCCCGGGAAATTGATGTACTAATTTACCCAAAACGAGGCCCACAGTTTCGCGTTTCATCTTCTAGGGGTAGGTTTTGGAGTGTGAAGGGTTTTCCATTGTTTCTCAATAATAAATAGGCCATTGAGCCTCATTGTAACACAGTTCGGAATAGTTCAGAGGCATGTAGCCACACATCTCTTCTCAGAGATAAGCTACCATCGCCTTAGCTGGTTTATTTCCAATTCCGGTTGTAAGCATATTTCTGTATTTTCCATTAATGAAATGAAGCATTATTTCCGCTGCATCTTTGTGTATATGGTTATCTCTGTATTTTATTGCGTTCCTGTTTAAATCCAGATCAACCTCAAAATCAAAAGTAGTAGCAACAGATAAAAGTAATCTAATAGAAGTTATCTTGGCAACAGGAAAAAAAATTATCACCAAAATCAATTCCCGACACCAGGGAATAACCTTCTGCTACCAACCAAGCTTTGTATTTCTCCACCTTTCCTTCTGTATTTGTCTTCTTCTTGAACACCCATTTGCTACCAATGGGTTTCCTTCCAGCCAGCAACTCCACTCTATCCCAAGCCTCATTTTTGTGCAAGGATGCTATTTCATCAACCATAGCCTCTTTCGAGAGTTTGCCATACTTTAAATCTACATCTTCCTTCACAGTTCTAGGATTATCGTCAGTTATAGATAAAGCAAAATTTGAACAGAAAGCAGATGGACTATACCTTTCTGGCTACCTTCTTTCTCGAATTGATCTCCTTACACCCAGAGTTTGTGGCTCTTCATCTTTTGATTCCTCCTCTACTGTAGAGACTGATTCTTCCTCCTTAAGCTCAAACTCTATCTTCTCATGTTCCTTTGGTTGGACTTCATGTTTAATAACATATTTTACCTCTCGGAACACCACATATCGGCTATACACAACCTTCCGTGTGACTGGGTTCCAAAGCTTATAACCCTTTCAACCATCCTTATACCCATTAAAAATGCACTTTTCAAATTTACTATCCAACTTGGTTCGTTTCTCCTTTGGAACATGTACATATGCATCACATCCAAATACCCTCAGATGTGAAAAAAGAGAGGGTTTCTTACCAGTCCATACCTCTTGTGGAGTCTTATCTTCCAACCTTGATGAAGGTGACCTGCTGACCAGGTAACATCCAGTATCCACCACCTCTCCCCAGAATTCCTGTCCTAACCCAGCACCACTGAGCCTGATTCTTTCCCTTTTCATCAATGACTTATTCATTCTTTCTGCAACTCGATTTTTCTAAGGTGTATATGGAATAGTCTTCTGTCATGCTATACTACACTTCTTATAGAATCCTTCAAATTACTTGCTGCAAAACTCTCCACCATTATCTATCCTTAGCACCTTTATCTTCTTCTCTGTATGATTTCCCACAAGAGCTTTAAATTCTTTAAACCTATCAAAGGCTTCAGATTTCTTCTTAAGGAAATATATCCATGTATTTCTTGAGAAGTCATATATAAATGATACATAGTACATAGACTTACCCAGTGATGGAACCTTTAAAGGTCCAAACACATCGCTGTGCACAAGCTCTAATATTTGTTTCGCCCTCTTACTACTAGAGGGAAAACTCACCCGATTCTGCTTCCCATATACACAATTTTCATAGAAATCAAAATCCAGAGAGCTATTACTCATACCTTCTACCATCCCTTTACCATAAAGTATTCGAAGGCCCTTCTCTCCAATATTTCCAAGCCTTTGATGCCACAACATGGTCTTCTCTCCAAAGACCACTATATTTTCTTCTCCACTTTCAGGAACCATAGAACTGTTGCACCCATCAATAACACTGCTACCTTTAGCTTGTACAGAGTTCCAATTCGAACTCCCTACATCAATACTAGTGTTTCCCAAACCATTTTGTAGGTATCCTTCTCCAACACTATTTTTACACCTGCATCATCCAGCTTGCTTATAGAAATCAGATTTTTCGCTAATGCAGGAATATGCAGAACATCTGGAAGTGTTCTAACCCTTCCAACTTGCAACTTCAACTTTACTTTCCTGTGATCAACGATTCTAGCCTTCCTATCATCCCCTAAGAATACATCACCACCATCGTATTTCTCATACTCGCAGAACCACTCTCCATGGGGAGTGAAGTGAAAGGATGTACCTGAGTCAATCAACCATGCTCCATGATTTACATGTGTACTTGAAGAAGCCAAGTACAAATCCCCACATTCATCTGAGTTGGTTTTCGCCTCTACAGAAGGAGCATCATCAGATGCCTTTCCTTTATCAGGAGCTTTAGATTTACAGTCCCTTTCGTAGTGCCCTCCCCTTCCACATTTCTAGCAAACCACCTTTATAGGTTTTCCTGGAGATTTAGATCTCCCTCTAGATTCAAATCTCCTACTCAATGACTTATTTTTATTTATGTTTTGGGACCATCCTCGTATAGACAAGGCATCACCATTCTGGCTCTCCATATTTTTCCATCTCATCTCCTCTGTCAACAAGGATGAGACTATTTCATCTAACTGCAAGGCAGTTGCATTGCTACCTATTGCACTAACCAGACTATCGCATGAATCTGGTAGAGAACACAACAAATTGATGCACTTATCTTCATCTAAAATTTTAATATCAACAAATGTTAATTGACTTACCATAGTATTAAATGCATTCAGATACTCTGTCACCTAGTCTCCATCTTTCATCCTCAAGTTATATAGCTTTTTCCACAGGAACAGTTTATTCACCAGAGACTTAGATTGGTACAAAGTCCCTAACTTGTCCCACAAAGCCTTCATCGTAGCTTCCCCTGATACATTCAGCAATACTGAGTTTGAGACACATAATCATATTCTACTTTTTCCCTTCCAATCCAAATTCTTCCATTCTTCATCGAAGACACCCATTGGTTTAGTATGAGGATCTACCATGATCCACTGACCTTTTTCCACCAACAGATCCTCCATATTGAGTTTCCACAACTTAAAACTTTGACCATTAAATTTCTCGATCTCTATCTTTCCACTACTCACCATCTTCTTTCACCACCATAATCGATCTCGTAGATCTCCCACTCAACAGGGTCTACCACAGGCCCAAGCAAAAACCCTCAATAACAAAGGCATCCCCATGAAGCCAAAAATGCTCTGATACCAAATGTAGGTTTTAACCCCGTACAGAAATTACCTGCATACGAATTATAAAACAAAAAAAATAAAAAATGTGAGAGCATAACACATAAAACACATATACATAGAGATTTTCCTTGGATCCCAAATTCAGGACTACTAGCTTGATTTTTCATTATGTTCCTTTCAATGTTATAATACATATATATGCATGCTGAAGCATCCAATACCATGGACCGAAAACCATCGCGTCCAAAAAACATGTGCGAAAATCTTGTAGAAAACCATAGGTGGGTCTGCCTAACTTGGCATAGTGTCCAAAACCAAACTTTTCCAGGGCGCTACCCCAGACCCCATAAAGTGGGGTTATGGATACACTTGAAACCCCCTATGACCACCCCCACAACACAATTGACATAACAAAGGGGGGCTCCGCCCCCACTCTAACCCCCCAGTTAACAACGTGGCCTAGTCGTGGAAAGAATATAACACAACCCAACAATTTTACCTTGATTAAATTTATAAAATTTGGATTTCCACATCAACAAACAACTTGGAAGCAATTAAATTGTGTGACATGACTTATGTCACTCATTTTACTCAGTAAATTCAAGTTGGAGGAGTTGGAGTTTAGTTAATCATGTGTGTTTGCTAACTTGTAGCAAGCAAAGTTGGTTATCTCAAGTTGCTTTCAGTTAAACTAGTTTAAACTGTTGGAGGAACTAGTAGAAGGTTAGTTGTGCAATGGGACTTCAGTATTGAGACACATGTGGATGGTGACTACAAAGTGATTTTTGAATGATGAATCCAATAATAGAACGGATTGATGGTGGTGAAGATTCCAATAAAGAAGTGAATAACATGTCTAATCTAGTTGGTATGATTGTGGTTAGTGATGACCTCTTTGCAACAGAGATTGAGAATAGATTCAAGAGATGATATTATTCGTATTGAATACACATTATTTGGAGAGATCATTTGTATTGTAGGGCTTGGTACCTTTGCATTGGATGTGGTTTATGATGTGAAGACTACTCAGCTTTTAGTAAAGATTCATATTGACACGTCTAGAAGGGAGACCCTCTAGGCTCAACTCATTGGATTCTTTGTTTGTTCATGCTATTTGGTGTTCTCAACTTTCCTCCAACAAGGGGTTGAGATTATTTGCTTCATTTATTTTACATGGCTGATTGAAAGAAGAAGAATGGAGCTTGTCTCCACAACTTTTCCATTTTTCTAAGTTGCAAATAAAAAGGGTCCAATTCCATAGCCAATAGACTAATAACCTCTTGATACATCTTTAGTGAGCAATGCATAGCTCCCGCCTATCATTGTAGCTCAATGAAATGGAATCTAGTAGCTCTAGCAGTAAAGAGTTCAATTTTATGCCCAAGACACTAGTAGAAATGGAGTAGTTTTGAAGACAAACATCTCCATTGGGGATTTCCATTTTTGCTACAATAGACAAGAAGAATGTTGATGTTGGAGGAAGAGATAAAATATCTCTGCCAAAAACACAATAACTTCACACTCCTAGTGCCATTAATTTTTATTAACTCATCCAATTGCAGGTAATTCATATGGATTTGTTAGTATCTATGAAATTTTCTCTCTTTCCAATAGAAAAATAGGCTCATCCTAGTATTAATATATAAAATAAGGTTCATTAATATGTATTGTTAAATTTTGTTTGATTGTCTTACTTATCCAAAGGATATTTTTTTGTTTTTTTTGTTTGGAATAAGATATGGTGATACCTTTAAATATCAGGTAATTTTGCGTAAAATTAGAAATGGAAAAACAAGTTGGGGTTTGAATTTCCTTTATAGTAGTAGGCCACCTGAAATTTCTTTCGAAATGTTTTGTTGTGGCCCAACATAGAATAATATTTGGATGGAAAGGTTCATTATGGGTATCATGTTTTTTAGCCCTTCAACTCATTCGCTTCTTTGTTTGTTCATGGTATTTGTTGTTCTCAACTTTCATTTGCCAGGGAGTTGATACTATTTGCTTTATTCATTTTCAATGGCCTAGTGAAAGAAGAAGAACGCGACTTGTCTTCGGAGCTTTTCCATTTCGCTAAGTTACAAATAAAACAAGTACAATTTTATAACCAAGAGACTAATAGCCTCTTGATACACCTATAGTGAGCTATGAATGAAGACCTTGGATGAGGTTATAACTACAATCTATGTTTTTAAACTCAGAATTTGGTTGTTACGAGCATTTCAAATCTATCACTTTTCCCATTTGATCATTGTTTTCATACTAATGTTTTATATTCTAGATCGTTTGATTAAAATTTCTAAGTCTATCTAAATATATTCATGATTTGGTAGGCATATTTTGATGTAAATAAAGCTTCTATATCTTCAAGGAATGCCTTTCTTAGAATGGAAAATGTGGTAGTGCAAAAAGTTATATGTTGACAAATTATGTGTTCTCAATGTTTAACTTATTATCTTCAATTTATTGGTTATATAATTGTTTCCAATTCTTGCATCATAAATTACTTTGTTCACATTTTATGCTCATGTTTCTTGGGCTATATTGATCTCATCTTTTGTTTTTTTCTCTAGATATCTTAGTGAATTGTTGTCACTATCTTTTAAATCAATGGTTGCAGATTCTTCACTAGCATCATAAAGTGGAGGCAAATAGTTGCAACTATTTTAGTTCCATGGGTTATTCTCCACTATTGTATAAGCACTTGAAATCTCCTAAAACAACCCCTTTATACTTGGGAATAGATTCCCATAATCCAGTTGTGTTAGCATGATAAACATGATCTAATGTTTCATGATGAGAATAAATTAATAGTTCCATATTTGGGGATCTTGTGTAGCCACTTTCATTCATGGATGATGTAGTGTAAGTCCATTACTTTTTTCTGAAATTGGATTATAACAAAAGAAGCCTTCAATTGGGTTGATGGTGTTATAGCCATGCAATGTATTTGAAACTGGAAGCCTTTGAATCTGCAGACCATTGTGCCATTGTAATATATATTGCAAATTAATGTTCTTACTTTTTTTGTTTCTAGATATGGTTAAAATTCTTGAATTATTAGTAGCTTACTCTCATTGCCGAGAGTTGCAGATTCTTCGAATAAGAAATATGGAAAATCAATATGTACTTTGGAAGCCTCAATATTATTTGAGATTATCTCACCCCAAACAAGCTATTTATTTATCTAAGAGTTCTACTAGTTTTAAATATCATTATTTATTCTTCTAGGTGGATGGAATGTTATTTATTCCCACCTACACATATTTAATCCATTAAAATATATCTTAATGCCAATCCTTTAATGCACCACCATGAACCAATAAATCAATGAAGCTTAAACCAACCTGCTTCTAAAAATGGTACCAGATGAATGATAGGACTTTACTCATTTGGACTAGAACTACCTAACTTGATATCAACTCTCAAGAATTTGATCCATTATAATCTGTATCTCTTTCCAAAATGAATGTCGAAGACCTTCCATGAAAGTAAATATGAAATGATGCGCAATAATGCTAAAAAAACCATTGTTTTGGTTGTTGTCAGGCATCTTATTGTTGGGTCATGAGGGTTTATAGAAATAGGCATTGTTGGTCCCACATTTTCTCATCCAAGATTTGCGCAAGGATGGAGTTTTAGGAGTCTCTCGATTTATTCAAGATTTTACAAAGAGCCATGCCCTTACCTTGTCCACACAGGATGAACCCTTGGAGTGGACTCACCATGTACATCCTTGAAAAGCTATTTTCCCTCCTAGACTCACTATACAGAGCCCCAAAAAGAAATTTTCCAAGTTATTTATGTGATGGTTAACTAAAGAAAATTTGCAGACTACATTCAGTGATTATGTGCTTAAACCCCATGACGAGAGAATAACAGTGTTCAAAGATGATGAGTGAAGCACAATAAATGCCATATTGCTAGAGCTAGATCCTTCAAAGTAGAGCCTCAAAAATGACCCTATCTTTGTGACTCATCATTATCACTCATGGTTGAGGTTGTGTCCACACTTATGTTGACCAGGCTATTGAAAAGGACCTATTGGATTTTCAACAACATCAAACAAACAAAGCATGTTGAAACATAACAACATATTATGGAAGTGTGATAAAGAAAGAGTTAAAGAGATTCCACATGTAACATCCCTTGCTAGGGATTCCTCGGAAAACCTTAGGAACAATAGAGAATTTTTTTTATAAATAACATCTTTAGAGTGAACTCAAAAAGCACTACCTTTAGACAACAAATAACATCAAACATTTATATCAGTAATTACAAAAATCAAAATATGTCAACAAAGCAACAAATTCATTGAGATTTTATTAATTCATTATAGTTCATAGTATCTCCTTAGAGTTTGTACTTTAATTTGTGAGACATGAAGATGGGAGTATTTTTCTTATTAGTCCTTATTGTCTATGACATGGGACTATAGTAATCAATTGTATTAGTTAGCATTAGTACTTGTGCATATTAATCAAACTTTTTTATGAACTTTACCCTGTTCATAAAATGAAAGTTGTTCTCAACCTATCAATTTATCAATTTAACTTTGAGGACCAATAAGATAATTAATGGTCTTATTTGGCCTCTTCCCAAGGCAAACAAATCATATCATTGATATTATTCATACAATATCTCTGTTCCACGCATTTATTTGATTCAAATTTCCAAGATTTGAACTAATTCTAGCATTAGTTTATAAACATTAAATGTTACCAATAACCATGGAAACACTGCAGAGGGCTAGATGGATGTGTGCATGTTGGTGTGCTATATAAGGAACAAGACACCTTTTATTCTTCTTATTCCTCTTCTGAGAAAAATCAATGGCTACTTTCATATTTAGTTGCAACTCCATACTACTTAATAGGGTGCACAACCTCTCCTCTGCTTTAGCTTGACAACCCCAATTCAGCTCCAAGGCAACTAATTTATCTCTGACAATGGAGTTTTGGTTAGATCTAGTGTCAGTGTGACCTAAGACTCATACAAGGTACCTAACGTCTGCATTTGAGCTTTCATTATTGCATCTCACATAAAACTACAAGGATTAGAGGGAAGACGGCGTCCAAAACCATGATCGGCAGAAATTTCATTTGGCAATATGTGATTGTGGAGTTGAAAGGATCAATAGAAATGCCATTTATAGGTATTGAGTATGCTAAGAAAAAGGTCATATTTTGATTTTAGAAATTTCATTTGGAGGTACTGAGTATGCTGAGAAAAATGTCATACTTTGATTCTTGTAACACTTATACATTGAGTAAAGCACGCACTTGAAAAAAATACCATTATAGGGATATTATATTCTATTTCAAAAAGTTATATGATGTGGAACTGTCCAACTAAAGTGGACAACACCTTTTTTCACACTTATCAACTCTCTAATTTTATTAACTCTTCAAGCTTGTATTCATGCAATCAACCTATAAAACAAAATTAAACCTAACCCACTTGCATAAGGCATCGTATCCTATATGAAAACATCTATACCCACCCTATTGGAGCTATCAATCTTGATTTAATGCATTTTTTGGACTCAGGACTAGCTCATATGTTGATTAGTCCACTGATATATCAAACTTATCCTCATACAAAGCGAATTGAAATAGGATGGAGGTCATGAAAGTGTTGAAATGAAGGTGTCTAGGGTGGTGGATTCCATGCACCAATCCTATCTCATGTTGTTGTTTTTGGTACTTGCAGTATCATTTTAATGAAATGAAACATTTAACCTTTAATAGTCAAAATAACCATTTGCTACGTCAACCTTGTAAATGCTATAACTTTGTTTGTACTCTTATCACCTTCTTATGTCTTCTCTTAATTATTGTAATGCAATCAATTTAGTGTTTAGTTACAAGTCATAACCATAACAAAAACAATAACAACTTTTAACCTTGCCTAATTTGTTCCCATAGTAGGTTAGCATTATAATATGATCTAATATCATTTATAACAAACCCAACACCTTGAGTGTTATCCAAGTGATATGGTCAAATTCTCTAGAAACACACAATGGGAGAGAAAAACATGAAACCATATCCACCTTCATTCACTATTAATCCATGTTTTTTTACCAACCCAAAATATTGGGTGTCTAGCACATCTATAAATTGGTGGTATGAACAGAGTGACTAGAAAGGATTTAGACAAGGACTTGATTAATGGTTAATGTGATTCGTTGAATTTGTTTAGACAAATTTTATGAAACAATCATTTGACATTTTTATTTTATATTATCCTTTCTTCAAAGCATGATCGTCAAATCTATCATTTTGGTGGCATTAAGTGACTTCAAGTTTGTGCATATGGAATTATTGGACATTCAAACACTTATTCTCTTGACATAGAACATGGATTTGATTATGGATATGAAGAATTCAAATTTAGTGAGATTTTTTCCCACCAAATGATACATATTATTCAGTTTTTATTAGGTGTCATCTCCAATACCACATGTTACCTTCGGCTTTTGGCCCTTAGGTATTATTTTGCTTCATTTAATTTGTATTTGGACAAAAGTATCATATATGGATGAAAGAAGGTTTTTATGAACACAAGACTTAATATGGGATGTTTTGTAGGTTGGAACCCTCAAAATTACCAGTCATGTTTTTATGAGAAGGTTCTTCAATCTGCACGAGGGTGACTAAAATGCATTTTTTAGTCATTCTTCATGTTGAATTGGACCAATGATGTCACAGGGATAAAACTACATGCATATTAGGTTTATTATAGAAGATGACCTGGAAATTTTTTTATTAGTCAATTCTTTTTGTGGGTGATATGTTACATGAAAAATTCATAAGGGAGGGTCACTTTGTATCATGTCATTTAAGGGTTACCACAAGGCTACTTCATGTCATGTTTGGAATTAATCCCTATGTATATATCAAGTATTTATATATTCTAACAAGAAACAATCTTTGTAAACATGGTTAGCTTCGTGACAACATCGAAATTTGAATGATATCCCTTCATAATCCAATATTTGGTTGCACACATATGCTAGGTAGTGAAGTATCAAATTTTCCACCAATCCATCACTAGTGTGGAGATAGACAAGGAAACTGGCATAAGAAATTTCCCCCATCTCCAAGTATGATTTGTGGAAGTAAAGATAAGTCTCAAGGTCATCCCCTATACACCGAAAGACATCTTTCATCCAATGTTGAAGGGGGAGGCTTGGGAGTCTGAACCATATTGGCTCTACACCTAGTTGATCTCACTGTAGGTCAAAGAGGGGATTCCCCCTTTTCAAACATGCACGGGATATTTCTATGTTCGAGTAATGTGAAAGAGCCCAGTTCACATACTTCTCTTTACTAAATTTGGAAGCAAACCATCCTTTGGGCATGCTACATATAGATGGAAGCGCATCTAGAATGTGTCCCCAATTCTCCTACACCCTCCTCAGACATGCTACAAATTAGTGCCTACCTCTTATAATTCCAACCAGAACCCTTCTTGGTGTAGACATATATGCATCTAATATGATACTTTCCCCAAGTATTAATGCTTGGTTCCTATAATTTACCTTGGGGCATTTTATCTTCCTTTCCTTATTTTTTTAGCCTGTCATTGAAGCATCTTTAGAGGGTGTGGTTTTATCTTCAGGGTGTACCCTTGATGGATCCTCAGTGCAAGGAAGACCCGGGTTTGGTGATCTTCCTTCATTCCCTATGCCATGACCAAAACAAGGGGGCCAGCCTAATGAGCCAAAAATGGAATAGGAATAGGTTTGAGCCTTCCCTTGTTGAACTATCGCCAGGTATTTTGCATGACCATCTACATTCCCCGCAAGAGCCCCTGAAAATTCCCCCAAAATCTATAGTTCTTAGCAAAAGACCGCTATGCTTCCCTGAAGACTTTGAGCATTAGAGTCGATGCTGACAAGTCCAAAATTTTGTAATGGGCTATTAGGGTTTAAGCATGCCTTCAACGAAAGTTACAACCTCAATTGAGAAACATGGTGAAAGAGATAGTTGTTTGGGTAAAATCCATTGATATTGCTGTCAAGATCTCATATGACGGCTCCTAATGCTAGAAGGAGGAGGCAAAATCATTGGTCCTGGATAATTTTGGGGAAAAGGAAATCCCTTCCATGATATTTTTCGGTGATGCAAAACATTTCGAGTTTGGTTAGGTAGGTGTCACTTTCATCTCCATTCCAAGCTATTGAGCTGGAGGACTTGTCCATATGGAGATATTCTCTGTTGGGTCTTCCAAGTAATCTATCACTTCCTCCTCCATAACTCTATCTTATAAACACCATCAAGTCCTATGCCTCCCATACTTATCTTTGGCACGCCATGCAAATTTGATTCTTCCATTCTGTGTGGTCGAGGGTCCTAAGAACTGTCAGGTTCCTATTCTCTATCTCGCATTAGAAAATTCTCCACATTGAGTTGCCCCTGATCACTCTGATGCAATAGCCAAGAGGTGTCGTTGCAAGAGGAATCTGTGTATCAAGCCACTCTTGAGCACTCCGTAATGAGAATTCTCCACATCGAGTCACCCTTGAGTACTCTGATGTAGCAGTTGAGAGGCACCACAACAAGACCACTCTGTAATGAAAATTCTCCACATCTACCCACCCTTGACCACTCTACAATGTAACCATGCCTCAAGTGCTTTTGGAATCCCTAGTTTTCTTCTACTACCTAGGTATGTTCAACTCCCTCTTTGGATTAAGGGAAGTGGGTAGGAGAGAAACTTCATAGCCCTGGTGCCCATGTGGTAATCCTTTGTTTTTTAAATAAAAATTCATGGTATTGATTTTTACAACTCTTTGGTCTTCAGACATGTACTCAATGTGTCTTCCCTGACAGGTGGACCTCCAGAGTACCCCTGACAGGCATAGAGCAGAGAGAAGCCATAGCGAAGTTTGTATAAAGGGTCATGGGTTGGTTACGCCTTAGTACACTGGTTAGGATTAACAAGTGAGGCAACTGCTACTTCACTAGAACAACGAATGTGCATGGAACTTGTAAGTACTATTTTTTCTCTCTTTGTATTAATTATTAGCTATAAGCATCTAATTGTATGAAATTTATGTATATTGGGTTCGGAAAAAAAACAATATTGTATGGGATTAATGAGAGACTAAAATTTGAACACATGCTTTGCAAAATTAATATTTTTTGGATTACTTCAATTAGGAAAACAACTGCCACAAGCTGAATATCATTGTTGAAATTGAACTTCCATGGTTTCGTCCTAGTTCTTGGATAAGAAAATGAATGTTATCGATGTACATTGAAGAGGGACATAAAATAGGATTTCATTATATTTCCTGGGGAGAAACTTAGCCTACCAAAATGGTAACGTGATACCTAGCTACACATGGGAAAATACCATATTTTCTAATTTAGTTGTCAAAGGTTAAGACTTAAACTTGAATCCATGTGTTCACCTTAACTTGGCATAGGAGTCCCTCTATTGAAATGCTTCTTCCACTCCTTTCAGGGATCTCAACTTAAACTGAGCTCCATTTCTATCTTATTGGAAAACTTGAATGAAATTATTTATAGTAGCCTCATTCTCAATAGAATATGGAAGCTAAATCCAAGCTTTACTCTCTAAAAATATTGCAAGGAAAAGATACCGAAATTTTCAAATAATCTGACTCCACGGTGGAGAAAGTTTGGAATTCCAGCTTCTCCTTCCTTCAAGAAATGATAAATGTGGTGCATTGGTACTACAAAGAGTGGGAATGTCCTACAAAAGAACAAAATATTCTTCACTCATTGGGCATTTGGTTGCAAGGCCAACCTATAGACGGTCTTATGTCTACTAGAAGGATTGTCAACCTTTCTTCATTGTTTCCTCTTCCCATGGGCTTCATAAAGATGAACTTTGATGGAGCCTCATGAGGAAATCTAGGCCCAACAAGCAATGGATGTTCTTTTCATAATAGTTTAGGCAAAATTTTGAGCATCTATGTAGCCAAATTATGTAAAATTATAATAATGAAGTGAAACCTTGGGAATTGGAACATGGTAAATTTCCATCAAAATTTCTTATCAACAATTGATCTATGAGGGAGACACTCTAATCCTCATTACCATCATGCAAAAAGTTCAAAATGGTTCAGCCCTATCCAAAGTCCCCAAAAGTTGGTGCATTGAATCTCATATTCAAATTGTGGCATAACTCATGTATAAAATCCAAGCTCCTATATAGCCTTTACTTCCAGTTTGTTACAAAGGAAGAAAACTTGTATACCACCTAATGAATTATGTCCTCTATTCAAAATATGCCTCAATGGAATAGAAATGGTCCCATGCAATTCTGCCTCCTTTAAGGATCACCTGTGAGGAAATAGCAATGGAAGATCTCACCCATGCATGATGAAGGAAAGCCAAAGGGTCTACGAAACAAGCACAAGGGATATAGGGAATTGTAATCATGGGACGATTCCACTAAGTATGGGGTACTTTGCTTGGCTACTAGCTCTAGGTCTCAATCCTAATCAGACTCCTTTTGCATGGCACAACCCCATTTATGGGGCCACCATGAAATCTCAAGGCCTGTCCAGCAAGGAGGAAAGTGCGACATATATACTATAAAGGGTGCTACATCTCATCCTCAGGGTTCGCATTGTTATCTTATGTAGCCTATGGAATGTCATCTCAATTCATTTGACCTTCCAACTAGTCAGTGCTGGAGTTTAAATTAGGGTATTGAATGCTTTGTTTTTTAAATAAAAAAATTAGGGTATTCATTTTTACAACTCTTTGGGCTATAGACATGTAGTCGATGTGTCTTCCCTAAGACGTGGAGCTCTAGAGTACCCCTGACAAGTATTCTGATGTAGAGAGTATAAATAATCCATGGTGAAATTGGTGTCAAGGATCATGGGTTGGCTACACCTCAACAAACTGGTTGGGATTAACAAGTAGGCAATCGCTACTTCACCATAACAATGAATGTGGATGGAGATTTTAAGTACTATTTTTTCTCTCTTCATATTAATTATTAGTGGTAAGCATATTATTCATATGAAATTCATGTATATTGGGTTCAGAAACAAAACAATATTGTAGGGGATTAATGAGAGACTAAAGTTTGAACACATGCTTTGCAAAATTAATATTTGTTGGATTACTTCAATTAAGAAAACAACTACCACAAGTTGAATATCATTGTTGAATTTAAACTTTCATGGTTTCACCCTAGTTCTTGGATCAAAAAAGGAATTTTGTTGATGTACATTGAACAGGCACCTAAAATAGGGTTTCGTTATATTTCCTTGGGAGTAAATTAGCCTCCCAAAATGGTACCCCGATATATGCCTATACATGGGAAAATACCATAGTTTCTGATTTATCTGTCAAAGGTTAAGGATTAAACATGACTCCATTTTTCACCTTACCTTGGCATGGGAGTCCCTCTACCGAATTATTTCTTCCACTCCTATTACTAAAATAAAGGAAAATTATCATCACATAGCTGATAGCGAAGACAGAGCATGCAAATGAGATGTTTTTCGACAATTCTTTTGAGATTCACATGGAAAATCATCAATTAGGGTTGACATGTTTCATTCTACATAGAATCATTTCAACCCTACAGATCATCATGCTAAGATTAAGTGAAAGCCTAAAACTAGTAAGGATTCTTTAGAAGCCCAAGCAGTCAATCTCTCTAGGAAAAAAACTCCCAAAATTTCTAAGTTCTCTCTTTATGGCTGGTGGTACCAAGAAGGAAAAGGATTCATCACATCTTTCTATAAGCAACTCCAATTCATATGGTTTTTCAACAATAAAACCATCCTTTTTTCATTCGTATTATTATTCAGTCTAATGCAGGCCATGTTTGAGTAAAAAATCCATAGTGCACTTGAACAAAAGGAGTGGGATGGGTCAAAAGTCTCTCACATTCTACCCTACAAGTGCAAATGTCGATTGGGACTTTCACCCATATGGGGGGAAGTGTCTCCATAGAATCGAAAATCCAACCCGAAATCGAAATCCTCATGGTTATCCACATATACATCGATCTAAAGGTGCCTACAAGCTCTCGCTCCTTGAGAAGGATAAACATGTTGTAACATATCTCACCTACTTGGCATATATATCAACTCATCAAGTTTGAGAGGAGGAGATTGAATTGCTTATTACATTTTATGTTAGACTCAATTCATAAGTAAAAGAATTCTCTGTAAGAAAAAATGAATTCAATATAAAATTCAGAAATCTTGTAAATAAACACCTACGACCATCTACTCCTAGTTTTCCCAAATAGAGATAGACCTTAATGCAAGGGTTAATAGCTTTATTACACCATGCAAGCCTTGGGACAATAATTTATAAAGTTATAAGGCCCATGGATTGAGTTGTTGTATAAAATTATGATATGTAAGGAATCAATAAATATTCCATAAGACCTGTCATACATATTGTTTGTTATCATCTTTAAATATTAACTAGGCCAATCAATATTTAAGTAATCTAATGTGTACAGAAAGAATGTTGTAAAAATAATTACACATCATTAGTATGCACATCCAAGGGCGTGTGGATCATCAATTTATTATTGGATAGAACCCATAATCTTCTTTTAATGTTAACTAGGTTATTCAAAACTTATGTAATCCAATGTGTACAGAAAGATTGTTGTAATAGTAATTACACATAATTAGTATGCACATCAATTGGCACATGGATCATTAACTTATTATTGGAAATAATCTATAATCCTCTTGACATGTACTAGGATAATTTGTGCACAAGATAACATATGTGGTATCTCATTTCATCTATTTATACATCCATAATTTGACAACACATTATGTGTAGTTATGCATAAGGATATTTAAACACTTTATCAGTTTTTCATTAACCTCAGTGAGTAGCTGACTGTAAGACCAGTTTACACTCTTCTAGTGACCGTTGGGTCTCGTGGTTTATATATTGTTAATTAGGATTTAATACTTGAGGAAACTTTAGCTGATAAGTTAAGAACATTGTCCAACAACATTAATACATTAACGATACAATTTTTGAAGCTATGCTATCATCATTAAGCAATTTAACTTGGGTCATGTCCTTATGAACTAGAAATAGAGAAACTAGATGTGATCTTCACGAGATTTAATGGATCTGTAGTGATGTCCCTGAAAGTTAAATACCTACCTCCACCTAAAAAAAGAAGACTAGGATGTCATCCTAATGGCTACTCATACCTCTAGTGTTCTTGTGAACTCCATGATTTCGTGACATCTTACTAAAACATGGTGGTATTATGCATAGTGAAAGATAAACTATACATGTATGCATGATTCTGTGAACTGAAATTGTAAATCATATCATGGAGACACAGAAAATACATAAGTCAACTGGTACACTAATTTAATAAGAAATAAGCACCCTTCATGTGGACAAAATTTGGCATCCAACTAGAAGGTATAATTTTCGTATTTCCAAGGAGGCTAAGGCAATAGACTAATTATCAAGCAACCCATTAATATATATAACATTCATACAATTATGGCATACTCTAAGGGATTCCATGCATACAAAATCTCATCACCAAAGTGACACTAAAAGTCATTAATTAGTAGAAAAAGGCATTCACTTATGCTCTGCATTTAATCATAGCATCACCCATTGAACAATAGTCACTATACAATGAAAACCTAGGAAAATGTGCATCCAAACATAGTGAATTGTTATGCAACTGCTACAAAAATTGCATGAAGCCCTTAGTTGGATTTCCGGATATAGCATTAAAACAAGGAACAACATTCGTCCATCAACAATTCATATATAGTGGCAGATGGCTTGTATACATTGAGATTCTGTAATAAGGGTGAAATAGTAGCATCCCATGTGAAATTCTCATTCCAACATTTATCCATCAATATTTTATAGATAGTACATTGAGATTGTGATATAGGTGGATGAATTCATAATTTTAAGTCTGCAAGAATCAATGTCTATCTTACTATTTGCATGAAAAATCCAAATTAGAAGCACAAAAATTAATTTAGCTAGAGTCCACTGTATATAGGAAGATTACTATTTGCAGTATTTAAAAGGGACACATGTTACCATAGTTACCAATTACCGATAACAAAATTAAATCTTGTCACAACTAGTGCACATAACCAATGCATTCACTTTCCAAAAAATCTTAGTGTTTTAGAATAATCACATGCATGCATTTACATTACTTGCAATTAATGACCATGCATTCAAAATATTTTCATTAAAATGTACGTATATGGCATGTTTACTAACTTTCACATTGATTATATGTGTGTAAAGTGATGAAATAATTATACCATAACTGAACCATCATCATGACTTCTACCTATGTGCAAGAAGACTAGGGTCATTACACATTCATTCACAACAACAACAAAGGACATAATCATGAAGCATCACAAAGAAAATGCCATTATGGAAGCTATAAAAACGAGTCTTGAAAAACAAGACAAAGAGGAGGAAAAGGACGTTGCCAGTTGTTCAAGTTTTGACTCGTTTGAACCGGAGAATTTGGCAGATATTGATACGAATATTTACCAAGCATTCTTACTAGTTGGATATATGGGATCCTTGTATGATAGTATTGTGAAAAATTAAATCAAGAAGAAGATGATAATTTGATGCCACAAAATAAACTTTCCATAAATGCAAAAAGAATCCTAGATCAAGATAGTATACTAAATATTGTAATTTGTAAAAGGGGGCAAGAAAAATCTTTGGAAAATATTTCCACAATGATTTGGAAAGAGCACTTACAAGGTAAACCAATGCTCATCCATGAAATGCTAATCATGATTCATCCATCAAACTTGAGAATTCATACATAAATCATCTCTCCAAGTGTTAGGCCCCTATACTACTAGTGAAACCCTTTATTGTTATTAGTACAACCCCGTTATTATATTGTTGTACTCATGTAGTCCCCATATTGTTACTATTGTGTCTCATAGGAGCCCACTATTGTTCTTATTGTGCCCTTACATTATTATTGTTATGTCATCTCTGATTATATTATGACCCCTTAGACTCCTCTATATAGAAAGGAGGTCTTGTCATTTGTATCATCCAAAAATTGTTCATTTGTGTAATGTAAAGGAGGTTTCCCCCTCAAAGAGGCTGAATTCTAAGGCGTTCAACTATCTTTTATATCTTTTTGTGAGCTAGTTTCATAACATTTGGTATGAGAGCTTTGGATTCTAGGGTTTCACTGCTCCAAATAGGTCATCGTGGAATTTTCACTATAACATTTTTTCTGCGATGTTTCAGAAGCGAAAAAAAAAACCCATTTGAGATCAAAATGCACTAAACCTCGGGTCTAAATTTCAGGGCTTTTTGCTCCATATTTACGGAGATATGATCTGAGGAAGTTTGTCTTTTTGTAGACTCCTGAATTAGATTCCAAATAGGTGACTTGGGGAAAATCGTTATAACTTTCTCTCTGAGAATCAGATTGAAATTTCATAAAAAGGTACAGAAAGAGGATGGAACTTAGTTTCTTCTATATATTTTGCAGAGCCAAAGGTCGAAACATGGACACGGGGCACATCGTACAAGTTCACTCTACTGAACTAGTCTATAATCAGGTCACTGTGGGAGATTTGGCATAACACTTCCTTGGAGAATCCAATTTGGATTAGATTGGTGGCATTGGAAAGAGAACCCAAAGGGCTACTACAGATCACAATTTCAGAACTAGATGATCTGAAATTACAGAGATACATCAGAGGTAATATCGAGCTCCTACAAAGTGAAAAACGGTGTGTAGATTTTTTAAATTTTTGCTTAAGCTTAGTTTGAAAAAATTATTTTGAAGGAATTCAAGGGGAATAGTAGAGCATTATTTTCCATAACTAATGTGCCAACGAAAGAAAATGCAAACACCTAGACATCAACCTAAAAATTCTAGCATGACTTATGAAGAAGAGGAAGAAATGCAACATGATATAACAAAATTATGAGACCAAGTGCAACAAACGTCACTCGCACAAAAAGTAACAGAATCTAAGATGGATGGTTTAAAGAAATATGTACAAGCTATGATGAATGACGTGGAAGCTAATATGGAAAATTTGAAGATATATTTGAAGACAGATTTAAAGACAGCCATGGCAGATTTGAAGACAGATTTGACAAATTTTCTACAAGAAATACTTACTAATGGTGAAAGGGTAGTGTTACACTGAAATTTGTCACTATGACTATCTGCAGTTAATATAGCTCCATCAATAGCCATATTATCCTCCTTGTCAAGCCTCATACCTCTGCTCTTCATGTCAAACTTCAAAAAGAGAGAAAGTCACTTAAAAACATGTTTATCTCTGGGTACGCAGGTTCTCTCTACCTTGCATGCGTGTACGCACCCCAAACACACTGTACCTGCGTACTTGTACGCCCTGTAAGCCAAAGGATGGGTGCGTACCCCTGTAAAGGTCAAAAGGCGCGAGTTTCATCTTAAAAAAGTTACTTATGGTCACTTCTAGAGCCTTCTAGAGAGTGTTTGACGTGTATTGAGCACCTCCAGATGGTTCATGCATCCCTATGATAGAGGAACTTATCCCATCAAGAGAGGAGCTACCCCATCCAAAAGAGGGAGTATCCCATTGATGTTGGAACTGAATAACTTCCTCTAGAACACTATAAATACAGGCAGTGGGCCAGAAGAGGAGAGGTTGAAAGCTGAACATTCCAAAGGGTAAATGCTGCTGGAATTAGGACTTCCATTGTTAACTTGTGAGGAGAGATTACCATCCTTTCTTGTTGCCATATTGGAAGTGGGTGAGCTTGTCAAAGTAGAGGAAAACTCTTGCTGGACCCTGGAAGGAACTTGCACAACACCAAGGCTCAGGTTGTAATGGTTCCTTTTTTGTTTCTTAATACAAATAAGTCCATTCTTCTCAATGATTTGTTGTTAATGAATTATTTCATGTACTCCTTGGTCTATATGATGAATATGCTTTATTTTATGAAATATTCAGGTGTTATGTAATCGTTTGACTGTTAGCGTATGCAGGTCTTAAAGTGAAGGAGGAGCTCATCTGGATCAGCAAGGCTGGACTGCTACAACAAGCGTTGGATTTGAGGTAGGATCGAACAACACTTGGTTTCTCATAGAATAATGTATGTTTAGAGAAGGATTGCTCTTGTTTGTTT
>APFE031634431.1:15390-32224 GCA_000404065.3 Pinus taeda
ATGTGTGTGTATGTGGTGATTTCTAAATGCTTTTTTAATTTTAAAGAGAAAACTTGAACAATAACTTGAAATGGAATTAAAGCTTCGAATGAAAATAAAGCATCAAACAAAAAGACCAATGGCACTAGTCCAATACCTTTACTGCTGATAAGAATGAAAATGACATCTACATTAACTCAGCTGAAAGCAAGAACACTACTCTAACTCCTCTATTGAATCGAAAGCAATGCAAAAATTAAGTGACAAATCACACTACTTAATTCTCCCTTAACATTCTGCCTTTAGCTAAATTGATCATGTGAAAAAGAGTTAGGAGTGAATTAGCAATATGAGTCTAAAAGTAAATAAACCAAGCTGCAATTAAATGATGTTTTGGTCCCATAAAAGTTAGTGGATCATGATAAAAAGAACCATCAAGAGATTAGCATCTTGACAAAACTTGATAAAGTAAACTTAGGCAAGGAAACTAACTAAGCAAGGAAACTAATAAAAATCAAAGCGAAAGTCAGCAGTTTAGATAAGACAACTTCAGATGCCACTAGTGTTAGAAAGAAGGAAAAGCACACTGTCCTGGGCTCCTAACAAAGCTGTAAAAACACACACTGATCAGTCATGAAAAGTACAGAAACGTAAAGCAGCATGATTCAAACTGTACATTAATATACATGGTGAATTAGAGAAAAAAGGAATGCAGGAAAGAAAATTTAAAAGCTACTGTACAATGGTTGTAGCAGAAAGGGGCCGTCCATCCACTTCAACCAATTAAAAAGATCAGCTACACAGGTAAGAACAGAACTTTCTTCTTGGTATTAAATCAGCACATAACAAAATACAGTGGGGAGCGTAAACGCTATGTAAAAGAGTCTTGAAACAGAGTTTACAACAGCAAAAGACTAACATCAAAAAAAACTCCCCAATCAGCGTGTAGAAACGCTTTATTTATAGCAGGAACACAAACTGTTCTGTGCGTAAACTAAGCTAACTAAAAGCTATGCAAAAGACATGTTCAGCAGCATTGTGCACGGATTTTCGAAACGGTCATCATGGTTGATAAATTCTGCTGTTGGATTCTTGTCCCCTGCAGTCTTCGTGGCTAAAGAAGAGGCCAGCTGTGACTTTCGTGTTCCACCTGAACACGCAGAGCTGTGCCACCGTTTGCAACCTTGCCGTTTGACCAGAGTTACCTCCACGTTGACCAGGGATGTAGACGGCCAGTTTGGCTGAGCTGACAGCACACGCACCATGTACACAGTCATACAAACTTTCCCATGTGGCTCTTTCCTATGGAGGACACCTGGATCATAGCAAACAAGAAAATGGCTGCGTTATCTGGGATTGGCTGCAGAATCAGAGATCGGCTGCGGAAACTCTGTATCAACTGCGGAATTGTAGCACTTGAACCAAAAATCTAAACCAACAGTCAATCATTAGCACAATTAGCAAATAATGTTAAAAAGTCCTATAATGCAATGAATTGAACAAGTTGATGAAGGAAATGATGACAAAATAAGGAAATGAGTAGGAAAAGGCTGTTGGGAGGATGGCTAAATGAGTGCAGGTTTGAGGCTCAACAGTATACATGTTTTTCTTAATAAGAACTTTTCAACCATTGTAAGATGGCTTAATTATGAGTCATTCATAGAAATATATGACCTGCTAAAGATTTCTTTAGGTTCTCTTTTTCTCAGCCACATCAACGATCATAATGGTGATGTGGTAGCAAGTTCACTAGGCATCTGTACTATGCCATGTCACAACTAGTACGATTCATCCTCGGGTTCACACTTGTTGAGACATTCATCTTTGTTTAAATTCTTATTGGATTATAAAGCTACTCCTCCACAATTCTATCCCAATCTCACCAATATTCTCATCGTGCCAAGCCTTTTAAACCATGCAACACAACACACATGAACATTTTATCTATGCAATATGTCACATAGGGGAAAATGTTATCCTATACAATATCACATCACACAACTTTTCTTTGTATGCATCCTAGTTTTCCCTGTCTTCTATGTCCCCCACATCTTTCTCCTTACTCTTTTCTTCCTATGTCTCTTATATTTTCCTTTATTTTTCTTTATCCCTTTCTTCATTAAATGATGAAACTATTTTATTTTGTGTCAATCACATTTCCTCATATTTATCACATCTACAAAGACTATAGAAATGCAAAAACCAACTGAAGTGTTCCATGTGTCAACCTCAAAGTTTACAAGACGTGCAACAACTAATTAGAGCATGCCACATGTCCTCCTCAAAGTTTTCAATGATACGACAATGTGGCACATGCCACGGGACAAAGATTTCCCAACTCATGATATTCCAATGAGTATGTATATAATGTGTTATATGGAGAGGCCATTCCTCCTTGTAGCTCGATGCAATAGGTTGATCTATATCCAGATAATTTCACTTGCATATAAAGGAATAAAATTTTAACAACCATATCCAGACCAGTGTGATACTAAAATTTTGATGTACAATGCTAATAGAGCATAGGTTCACTAATTGGATAAAATCGTGTTTATTTTCCCACTAGAGTCCCATTGTAACTATGGTTCGCCTCATCCAAGTAGTGTTAATATTTTAAAAATGAATAACCTCCCCTGTGATTTCTAATAGGGTATGTTTATATGTATATTATACATAGATGTGAGTTATAACTAAAGGTCCCCTCCTTATTCTTGTAGTTATTTGATTTCCACTTCCACCCTATAATTTCTGATCCTCACCTAAAGCATGTCTGTCAAACAGGGTTTCCCCACTAACCTTTCTTCCAAAAATTGTTTCATGTTGGTTAGCTTTGTCAACCTTTTCTTTTTCATGTCTACCTGCTTGGTCTTGTAAACCAGTCACCCGAGCACCACCTACCCCCTTGGTTTCCATCTATCAGTCTTTATATTTGTAAAAAAAACAAGCTATGTCTTGAGCATAAATTCCTTCTAAACCCTAGAATCAATGTCTCTTTTAATCAACCCTTGTTTAATTTATTTAATTTATAATAAGCAAAAAATGGTAATCCGAGGTTGTCACAACTTTCGTAGTGGGAAAAAATCAATTTCCGTTATCTCATTGCCAAATTGATATGGAAATTGTTGTGCTATATGTTGGTCCAACCAAGCCTTAGTACACAAGTTTCCTTTATGTTTTTCAAGGTGTTCATACCTAAGTTCCATCACATAGGAAAAATGATGGTTGCACTCAATGTTGTGTGATTCTCAACTGTAAAAAAAAATGGGTTCGAAACAAATCATTTTTTGGTATGTTCAAACTTCAGAGATTGAAATGTTCTTTTGAGTAATTTTGAATTCTGCAAGGGCTTAAGGATGATAAACATGGATGAAACAAGAGAAGGAAATCATCCAAAGCCTCCAATGTAGATCCCACATCTCCTTTTCCTCTTGGAGGAATGTTATGTGACATTTTTCCTTACCAAAATTTCACGGATGGTTAACTTAAAAAATAAACCTTAATAGTGTTTAACTATTTGTAATGCAATTAACAAAATAAAATACTTTTGTGTTATGATGAAAAATAGCCATTTTGTTGGAATTTTGATGGTTGTTGACCAAAGATACGTTGTCAAACTGGATAAATATTGACTTTGTCAAACATCAGTATTCTAATAGATAGATAATTGACATGGTCAAACATCAGATATCTAACGAACATTTAATTATTGTCATATATCTGACAAACAAAATTATTGTCATATATTCAACAAATATTGGGGCTTTAAAAAAATACAAAAAATATTTGCAAGTAAAATATGATACTATGACCAAACTATCAGAGTGTAACGTTCCAAAATAGAAACACTAATTGAGGATTGAAGCATGCAAAAACCCTAACCTTGATGTTGAATGACTACATGTTGTGTTATACTGGGTTACTAGGAAAGGGAGGGGATCCATTCTTTTGGCTTTATTATTATTCCCGAGTTGAAAATGACATCTAAGAATGGGATATCAAGCATAACATAGGAGGAAGAAGGATTTTAAAGTAACATTTCATGCCACAATGTCCATGCCCACTCCACAGTGAGTGCCCCTTTCTTTGTACTTTATTTCATAATTGAAAAAGAGAGACTAGAGCATATGCCTCACCTTTTAGCTAGGATTTCTCTGGTATTAGGTTTCCCAAGTCATGTATTCTATTCATTTATGTGTATGCTTTGTTTATTTTCTTGTTTCTTCCATTTTGATTTGAAATATATCCATAATTTGGACTGATACACTAGTAATATTTAATCTATGATATAAGATAATAAATTACATAATAAAATATTTCAAAACATTTTAAGGACTAGCATGACAAACTATTCCAATAGGATATACACAAGAATTTAAAGATCAATGAAATCATTCTTAATGATTATCAATCATTGGATTGACAAAATCACAATAAGACCTAGAGTTTCCTACCTATGAGTGCTCTCTATTGAAAACCTTATTATATTTTGTAATGTGGCGTGGGGATGTTCTTATGTTTGGCTAGAGAGTGTGCTAAGTGTGAGGGAGAGCTAGTGATTGCCAAAGCATGCCAAGAAATGTAGGGGATGCTAACACATGCTACATAGTTTCAAGGGATTATTAGGCGTGTCAGATGTTATGGCATGTCAAGATGTAAAAAAATTTGCTTAGTTGTTTAATTTTACGACCATGGTTGGATGTGATCGTTTTCTTCATAACTTGTTAAGTTGGATAAGTTAAAATTATACATGAGTAGCCTAAGATTCATAGCTTCGTTGAGGAGTCATAGGCTTTTTTTTTAAAGCTTATACCTCCTTCATCATCCTTCACTGACCATTCTCCATCATTCCCCTCATCATAATCCTTTCATTTCCTTATTTTACCAAAAACCATAGAAATTTGTTGTGCTTTTACCCTAGGTTTGTTTTTTGACCTTTTTCTCAATATTTTGAGAAATTTCACTTCTAGTATTTTCCTAACACCCATAGCTATGCCCCATATTTTTCCCATAATTTTTCCTACCTCCCTTCCCTCTCATTCCCTTCCCCTAACTTGTTGTTGCTTTGTGTTGTGCTTTTACCTGGTCACCATGTTCTCGTCATATCTCTTAAAAATCACACATGTTTTCCATTAAATTGTTATGGGAGGTGAATGGGGATGAAATGAAAACACCCACTCAATTTCAGCTCAAAATGATGCACGGTTCTCGAGAAATGAGCCATCATCATTTACAACCATTTATCTATTTTCTCTAGATTTTTTACTCTAATTGGGATGATTTTTTTTTGTGGAGGTGAATTATGATTATATTAACTTTATTTAAAAATTTCAGGGCATTTCAATTTACTGTTTGAGAGATATGCCCAAAATACAATTTCTATAGGAGAGTTGTTACGCTTTTGACTGTATTTTTATCATCATTTTCAAAAGATAAATATAACCAAATGGGGATGAATTTTGAAAAACAAAAGGAATTTTTTTGTTAACCATGGAACCAAACACAATAAGATCCTTCAGTATTTTCACAGGTGTTATGGTTAAAGAGATATGAGTTTGTCTTCGATGCTTCTCTTTTCGTTGTGCTTCTAGACAATCAATTTTGGAATCAAGTTTGAAAAGGCTAAAATGATGTTTTTGCATGGTTTAAAGGCTCAAGGGTGTAGTGGGCGTCTCCAATTTTCTTCACATGTCTTTAGCAACACTCAAAATCTCATTCAAGTCATCAAAATTTCAAGTAAACTATTTGTTGCATTTGTGCCAGGATTTGTTGTGTTTCTCTGTGACAACTCCAAGCTTGGATTTTGAACAAATGGGAATGTATTTTTGAAAATGGGAGGAGGTTTGTGTTCATAACATACCAAAAAAAAAAGTGTCTCTCATTTTTTACACAGAATTTACTGTCTTGGAGTTATAGGTGGAACTTTGAGAATCATTTTTCACAATTTCGCTAGGCCATAATTTCTGACATGATTCTAGAACTTTTTGAAATTCGAATTGGCAGACCTCCAACTTGGCATGGTTGACCTCAAATATATTTGGATAATGAAGTTTGAGGATTCTTCTATCATATCCCATGATTATCTCTTCAATGATCACATTTTTAGCTAGTCAAAAACCAAATCCTAGATAGTAGGATATGGGCAAATTTTGTAAATATTTTAGCCATGCATGCTAGGGGTTGTGAAGGCCAAGTGCCAGGGAAACACAAGGGAGAACTAATTTCAAATGCATGGAAATGAATTGTCAGCGAGTTCTAGGTGTTCTTAAGGTGATCAGGGATGAGTATTTTAGCTAAAAACTAAAAGTGCACAGAATTGCTTCAGACTTGAATGACCAGATAGAGTTCGTTACTAGGATTCCAACGCTGTGAACGGTTCAAAAAATTGACATTATTTGTAAAAGTTAGAGCTTCTGAAAATTTGGTAAAAAAAAGTCATAGTCAAAGTTTGACTAGAGTTCATTGGATGCATAGTTATCATGTAGAGAATATTCTCTAGTTTCAACGAGTGACACTGTGACAACTGTCACCTCTGGATTTGCCAATTTGGCTCAGAGAAGAGAAAATTGCCTAATTGGCTCTAAGATGGAATTTGATTTATTTTTATTTAATTAAATATTATTATATATAAGTTTTATGTTATATATTATATTATTTTTAAATTATATTTATTATAATATTAATTATATATATGTTATATATTTTAATTAAATATTAATTACAAATTCCATATCCCAAAATACAAATTCAATGCAAAATATTTCGAATGACATATTTATTTATTATTTAATTAAATATTATTATATATAATTTTTATGTTATATTATATCATTTTAAAATTATATATAATAATATAATTAATATATATATTATATATATATTATATATTTTAATTCAATATTAATTACAAATTTCATATCCCAAAATACAAAATAGAAATTTCGAATGGCATATATATGATTATGATGATACAAAGTCATCGTAAGCTTTAACCCAAAGTTTCAGTTGGCATGTTTAATATCTAAAAACATAATGGGGGAGGGAAAGGTTTAAACCTATCACCTCCCCCTCTTATCACTATTTTTTACCGTTAAGCCACAGGAAGTAGATTTGAAAGGAGGGTTTGCATCACTTTATTTAAATACTAAATTAATTGTTGATGGTGGGGAATGGCGGCAAACCCTCACCCCATGTGACCACGTGTCAGAACTTGGCTAGCGCTAGCACTAAGCACACTTAGAGCACCATTAATCAAGCTTAGCAATTAATCTGTTGATTAAGTTGGCGGAAATTATGGTGGAGCAACCAAATCTAGAACCGCCTCCAAACTTGGAGGTCATTCCTGGAGCATTTGGTAACAAAATTGAGTAAAAAATTAGTCATTTCTAATAGATTTGGATGCTTTAAACTAATTGGAATAGTTTCCAATAGAATTGGATGCCTATAACAAGAATTTGAGCATGATTGAAGCTAACACAAAGGCCCACACTATGAAGCTGGACCAAGGAGATGTAGTCCAAGAGGGGTGAACTCCTTCAACAAAAAATTGTGTATTAAGCTTTGTTATTTTTGCTTGCTTTGTTTTCATATGTTGTTTTTCAGCCATTTAAATTCATTTTTTTAAGTTCATGCAAAACAATAAATTTCACCAAGTTAGATGAATTGACAATCACATGCTCATGGATAAACTCTTATGGATAAGAAAATCAAAGCAAAGAAAATTTTATATCTGGAAATAATACTAGCACAACATTAACTAGAAATCAATTTAAGATCATAAGGAGTGAGTGAAAAGGTATAATAGCTAGTGCTAAGGCATCACAAGGGAGAACTAGGCCAAAATGCTTGTAAATGAACAAATAAGAGTGCAGTGTGCCAAGGAGTGTCAACGAATTCTAGGTGCCCCAAGGACGAAGTGTGTTACAATAAGTTTAGAATAGGACTCATAGGAGGCAAGCCCATGGTTGTGATAAGGTGTGTACAAAGTAGTTTTAGACAAAGGGAGAATTTGGGTTGGGCACAACATTGTTTTTTCATTGACTTGGTTTGGTTCCCAAGTCACAAAAAAAGTAAGACTATCTATGATATCATGAAAACTAGGGAGTTCTAAGGTGTTCTAGGGAATGCAAGGAAGTAATGACACATGCTAGATAGTTCGAAGGCATTTTTGGCATGCAAATACATGCCAAGTGGTAAGGCATGCCAAAAAGTTCCGGTGCCAGGGTGTGGTGCCAAAACATGCTAGGGAGTGTTAGGGCCAAGTTCCAAGGAAAGACAAGGGAGCAGTAGTTTCAAATGCATGGAAATGAATGAATAAGAGTGTGACAAAGAGTGTTAGCTAGTGAGTATGAGGAGTACTAAATGTCAAGGAGTGCTAGGGAGTGCCAAAGAATGCCAAGAATTGCAAGGGATGCTAACACGTGCTACTAGTGCCAAGGGATTATTAGGCATGCCAGATGTGATGGCATGTCAAGATGTAAAATTTGTTTCTTAGTTGTTTAATTTTATGACCACAGTTGCATGTGAGCCTTGTCTTCGTAACTTGTTAAGTTTGATAAGTTGAAATTATACATGAGTAGCCTAAGATGAGTTATAGGATGTTCTTAGGTGAACAAGGCATAGTCTAGTTGCAGTAATTGTAACTTGGTCAAGTTGTTGTTATAGTTGAGGTAGAATTTTGTTGGTTTCCCATATTGCAAAAAATGTAAGAGTAGTTGTGAGGGCATGATAGCTAAGGAGTGTTAGGGCATGCTAAGAAATGAAAAGGTGCGCTAACACATGGCAGACAATTTTGTGGTCTAATGGTTTGATTTAATTTTATGGTGTTATTTTGATTGTCCGCTCTGCATAACACTATTTTTCCTAGTTTGGAACATTATAGTCAGCGAGTTCCAAGTGTGCTAAGGAGGGAGTGACAAGGTATGCTATGCATTGCTACCAGTGCATGCTAGAGTGCTAGGAAAGAATACCAAGATGTGCAAAGCACCAAGGTCTGCCAATGCATGCTAAGGAGTGTTAGGGAGTGCGAGAGAACATAAGGGAGCACTAGGTCAAAATGTATGGAAATGAATGAATAAGAGTGTGTGGAAAGGAGTGTCAGTGAGTTCCAAGTGTGCAAAGGAAAGAGTGACATGGTATGCTAGGTTGTGCTAAGTCATGCTAGATTGATAGGGCGACATGGAACCAAGATGTGCCAGGTGCCAAGGTGTGTCAACATTGTTACCGGGAATAGTGTCCACTCGGAGCTGCTATTCCCACTAAGACTGGTAGCTATCTTAGAAACAAAAAAGTAAAGACTAATTTCGTTTTCCTTTATCAAAATCGATAAGAGTGGAAGAGAGGACACCAACCTTAGTCTTGCGCTTGGTTCCTTACTTGATTCCTCTCCTTCCTGATAGATCTTTACCGCTTCTTCTTCGTCTGCCCAGCTTCAAAGAGAACCTATGGAATCAAAGTAGCATACTACTATCAAAGAACATAGATCTATATTCATAAATAACATAGGACCAGATATGTATTAACCATACAAATGCATATATAATCAAACATATAGGAATATGGAGGAAAACTTGACTAGCTTTATTAGTATCAAGAATAGCAAGAGGATTACAACCAATATGTTGGCATTATGACACAGGTTTGGAGCTATGGCACAGATGTTGTCCTTGATGGCAACTCTCTTTGGTAACAGATCTTAGTTTAGGCACTCAGAAAGAAGAAAAAGACATATACGCAGGTTCATCTAGACGAAGGCGCGTATACACGCGGGTTATTCATTACAAAAGCACGTATATGTTGGGGATCATACTTTTGGTCCATGGTAGTTATTTCTTGGGATTTGAACCTATGTTTTGGACCATGGCGTCTTGACAAATGTGTTGATCCCTAGTTTTGGGTTCATGGTATTGAAATGTTATGGTTTTGGACCATGGTATTGAGGAAGGCCTAAGACTATAAAAGAGGAAGGAGATCTTGTGGCAAATGATTATCAGGATTATTATTGAAGATCTGAAAAAGTGGTAGAGTTGGTATATTGGTAATTGGGTTATGTTGCAGATCTAGATCTGAATGAAGGAGGAACCTAGGCGCAAAAGGAAGGATAAGTTCTATTCATGGGTCATAATCTATAAGTTTGAATGATAGTATCTTTGTATGATTTTGATCTGCTAGATGTGGCACTTGCTTGATATATAAATCTGGGTTAATTAGTGATTGAATATCTGGAAGAGTGTGTTATCCTTTATAGATCTATACGCAGGTTCAGTGAAGCGAAGGCGCGTATACACACAGTTTTGGTGAAGTAAATACGCGTATACACAGGTTGTCCCATACGCAGATGTGTATGCACACAAGTTTCAGGCTGTTGAAATAGCGTATATGCTTTAAGTTGTGATCTAGCTGCTTCTGTTTATTGTTGCTGTGTTTTGGGTTCTGTTTCTATTGTGTGGGTTCTGGTACTGTGTTTTGGGTACAACTGTCAGAGAAGTATGTACTTGATTTAGATCTAATTGGTGAAAAGGAGATTGGTTGATGGAGAAATTCTTGATGATTGATTGATGTCATGGATCCAGTCTGAAAATTCATGAAAAGTGGTCCCTGGAAGAAAAGAGAAGGTTGTAGCCTTTTGTAGGCTAGCACCTACATACTAGTATCTTGGCTAGTGCAAGAGCTAAGGGGGTTGTAGCTCCCTTCCAGGAGAAGCTGGAGAACAAGAGAGAGTAGTAGATCTTTGCAGGTTGCAGCCTGCGTAATGGTAAAGGTCTGCACCAGTACATTGTAAAAATAAGTTTCTAATTAAAGAAAATATAGAGACGAATTGCAGCAGGTGGTTTTCACCCACATTGGGTTTCCACCTTATATCTTGTGTTCTTGTGTGTGATTGTCTTTCTGCTCTATTTACTATCTCTGGTTACTGGTTATTTGATTCTGCATCACAGATTAACATTCATCATCAGAAAGATAAATTAAATTAAAAGTTTGCTCTGTATACACGGGTTTCCTTCTGCATAGTTGCGTATATACGCGGGTTTATCTATTTGAAGTAGCGTATACAATTTGTTTTTGAGAAAGGAATATTTGACTTGATAATACTGATTCACCCCCCCCTCTCAGTATTATTTCCAACAATTGGTATCAGAGCAGGTCCTTCTGAAGAAGCTTGATCGCTTGAAGGAAGATCTTTCATCATGAGCAACTACGAGAGGGAAGCATCAATCAGGCCACTGGTTTTTGATGGGACAAACTTCGTATATTGGAAGGTAAGAGTTACTGCCTATCTTCAATCTCTGGGTACTGAAGTATGGGATATCATAGATACAGGGTATACTTTTCCAGCATCAACTCCCACAAATCCGGCTGAGAAGAAGAAATATGAAACGAATGCAAAGGCAGTCAATACTCTATTGGGATGTCTATCACAATCTGAATTTGTCAAAGTCATGCAGTATAAATCTGCTAAGGAGATGTGGGACAAGATTGTTTTGAGCTATGAAGGAGATGATCAGGTAAAAAGAGCAAAACTTCAAACTCTCAGAATTTAGTATGAAAATCTCAAGATGTACAATGATGAAAGTGTACCTAACTATTTTCTTCGTGTAGATGAGATTGTAAATTGTATGAAAAAATTGGGTGAAGAAGTAAAGGAGGTTATTGTTGTTGAAAATTTTCTAAGATCTTTGTCCCCTATGTTTGAATCTAAATTTTTTGCAATAGAAGAAAAGGAGAATCTTCAACATCTTAAAATGTCACAGCTGCATGGAATTCTAACTGCTTATGAAATGAGGAAAGGAGGACCATCAGACAGGAGAGAAGCTGCCTTCAAGGCTTCTGGAAAAGGAGAATACTATGAGTCTGGACACATATCGGAAGAAGAAGAAGAATCTAATTTTGTCAAAAATCTTCAACGGGGCTCTGGACGATTCCGAGGTAAATTACCATTCAAATGCTTTTCTTGTGGAAGAGTAGGTCACTATGCTGCCAAATGTCCTCACAAGGATAAGATTGACAAAGGGAAGGAACCTGTTAGATGGAACAAGAAACAGAATGAAAATAAGAAAAGTTATTACACTCATGAAGATAGTGATGGACTATCAAATAGCGATGAAGATGAACGAGGTAATCACTGTAAACTTTTAATGGCCTTTGAAGTTGATGATTACATGGATGCTATAGATGAGGATGGCTTTTATGAAGAAATTTCTAGGCTCAAAAGATGTTTAGAAGAAAAGAACATGATCATTGATACTTTGCAATTTCAACCTGATGAAAAAGAAAAATCTCTTGAGAAATTAGAATGTGGAATTATTGGTCTTAGAAAAGAAATTGAGAAAACAAAGGCCCTTAATCTCAAATTTGTTAAAGGATTTGAAACTCTGGATGAGATTATCAGTTTACAGCGTTCCCCTCTAAACAAGACTGGTCTCGGTTATAATGGAGAAGCATCTCAAGCTTCCACCTCCAAAAGTTATCTTGATGCAGCAAGAAGAAGTGAGCAAAGGCCTAATAGAAATCATCAGGTAAATCAGGGACAGTTTTCCTCAAGGAGAAACAAAGACTATCAAGAAAATCGGGGTCATACTACCTTAAGAACGAACAGAAGCTACAACCAGCCACAGGTAAAATCTTCCCAATTTTCTTCAAGAATGGATGTCAGTAGAAACTACAATCGGTTGGATGATAGTCGCAAGAATTTCTTCAATGGGCAGTGTTTCTCTTGCCATAACTTTGGTCACAAAGCAGCTCAATGTGTTGCATATGAGACAATCATGACTAGAGAAGCTCAAAAACAAAGAAGTATGCTTGCAATCATGAAGAGGACCTATAACAACTTTCCGCTCTTGAAAGTGAAATTGAATGTACTATTTGTAATAATTTTGGTCATGAAGATTCTGAATGCAGGAGCAGGTTTTGGAAGACAACTCAGAAGGAACAAACCTATAGTGCCAAAACATGGAGAATGAAGGAACCACAACCAGAAAGATGTGGGATAGCTTTATATGCAGAAGGACAGGAAAATCAATGGTACATCGACAGCGGTTGTTCAAATCATATGACAGGTGATAAAGAAAAACTTGAATCATATGCTGCTTTGGAAAAGGGAAAGAAAGTTTCTTTTGGAAATGATACCCCTGCAGCCATAAAAGGAAAAGGCATTGCTCAATTGAAAGAAAAGGTAAAAGCTGGAGATGTTTTCTATGTTTATGGATTCAAACATAATCTATTAAGTGTCAGTCAGATGTGCGATAATAGAACCGAGGTGATATTTCGATCAGATGGGTGTAGTGTTCGTGATCTTGATACAGGAAGAACAATACTCAAAGGCAAAAGAACTCCAAATAATCTATACATATTTGAAGAAGGAGAACAACAATGTTATTTGAGGAAGAATGATGAACACTGGTTATGGCACCGGAGGTTGGGGCATCTAAGCTTTTCACAAATAAGGAAAGCATGCAAATACCAGGCAGTTTGTGGTCTTCCAGACATCAAAATTCCAGACAACACCATATGCAAATCATGTCAGTTTGGGAAGCAAACCAGAACTAACTTCCTGGAGAAGGAAGGATCAGCCAGCAGACCTCTTGAGTTAGTCCATACAGATGTATGTGGTCCATTCAGGACAAGGTCACCTCGAGGAGAAGAATACCTTATATTATTCATTGACGACTTCTCCAGAATGGTTTGGTTAGGACTCAGAAGCACAAGGACGAAGCATTCGAAAAATTCAAATCTTTCAAGGCCTTGGTTGAAAATGAATCAGATCACAAAATTAAGTGCCTCAGGTCCGACAGAGGTGGGGATTTTACCTCAAATGAATTTTTTTATTTCTATGAAGAACATGGAATAAGAAGGGAATTTTCTACAGCTAGGACTCCTTAGCAAAATGGAGTGGTGGAGAGGATGAACAGAACAGTCCACCAAATGGCTCGTGCTATGCTTGATGAGTCTGGAACTCCCGAAACCTTCTGGGGTGAAGTTACATATGCTGCGGTTGTTATTCTCAACAAAACGAATGTCCGAGTAAACAACACTCAAACTCCGCATGAGCTCTGGTATGGTGAGACTCCTTCGGTAAAGCATTTCAAAATTTTTGGGAGAAAATGCTATATTAAGAATACTAATGAACAGCTTGGAAAACTTGAACCCAGAGTAGATGAAGGCATTCTTCTTGGATATTCTCGCTATAGCAAAGCATATAAATGTTATAATAAAAGACTTGGAAGAATTTTTGACAACATTGATGTAGTGGTTGATGAAAAAGGATACATTCCTAGGCAAGTAAATCATCAAGATATCAAAGAGGATGAATACTACTCTCCAAATCAAATAGATGATGAAGAAGAACCTCAAGAGGTACCAGAGGAACAGATAACGATAGAAGATAAGACTCCATCTAGGTACGTTCAGAAGAATCATCCAGAATCTCAAATTTTGGGGCAGAAGGAAGCAAGTGTTCAAACTAGAAGAACAATTGCAGAAGCCTCAAGCTATTTGGCATTGCTCTCCTCCAATGAGCCACAAAATTTAAGAGAGGCATGCAAAGATGAATGTTGGGTCAAGGAAATGGATGAAGAACTTGAGAAAATTGAAAAGAAAAACACTTGGGAGTTGGTTCCTAGACCAAAAGATAAGAATGTCATAGGGACAAAATGGATCTTCAAGAACAAGTTGAATGAGAATGGGGAAGTTATTAGAAACAAGGCTAGAGTTGTTTGTAAAGGGTATGCTCAACAAGAAGGGATAGACTTTGAAGAAAATTTTGCTCATGTTGCTATACTTGAGGCCATTCGAATGTTCCTTTCTCTCTCAAGCTTTCAGAAGTTCAAAGTCTTTCAAATGGACGTGAAATATGCCTTTTTGAATAGGGACTTAGAAGAAGAAGTGTACATTGAGCAACCAGATGGTTTCATCCTTGGGAATGATCCAAATCTTGTTTGTAGACTGAAAAAGGCTCTCTATGGTCTTAAATAGGCTCCAAGAGCTTGGTACTACCGGTTGGACAAATATCTTCATCAACAAGGTTTTTCAAAAGGATCAGCAGATAGTAATCTTTATATAAAAATTGAAAATGAGAAATTGCTAATACTTGTGTATGTAGATGACATTATCTTTGGCAGCAATGAAGAAGCTATGAGTGAAAGCTTTGCCTTGGTGATGCAGAAAGAATTTGAAATGTCCTTGCTTGGAGAACTGGCATACTTTCTTGGATTGCAAATCCAACAAAATGAAGGCGGGATCTTCTTGTCTTAAACCAAGTATCTCAAGTAGATCTTGAAGAAATATGGCATGGAAGATGCAAAACCAGTATGTACCCCCATGGTCACAGGATGCAGCCTCAGTGCAAATGATGAATCAGCAGTTGTGCATCAACCAACCTACAGGTCTATGATTGGATGTCTACTTTATTTGACAGGTACCCAGCCAGACATCATGCATGCAATAGGAATAGTTGGGATATTTCAGGAAAATCCAAAGGAAACTCATCTTCAAGCAGTGAAGATAATTTTCAAGTACCTTCAAGGGACTCAAAACTATGGCTTATGGTATCCTAGAGATACAGATCTCACACTTCATGCCTATACAAATACAGATTGGGCCGGAAGCGTGGATGATAGGAAGAGCACAAGTGGTGGAGCATTCTTTATGGGTTCCAGATTAGTATCCTGGTTCAGCAAGAAACAGAGTTCGATTGCCTTATCTACAGCTGAAGCGGAATATGTGGCAGCTGCATCTTGCTGCACTCAACTCCTTTGGATGATGCAGACCATGCAGGATTTTCAAATCACTTGTATGGCACCTATCTCCATCTTATGTGATAATACAAGTGCAATCAGCATTTCAAAAAATCCAGTCATGCATTCAAAGACCAAGCACATACCGACCAAGTATCATTTTCTCCGTGAACAAGTGTTGGAACAAAAGGTCAAATTGGAATATGTTCCTTCTAAGGAACAAGTTGCTGATATTCTCACCAAACCACTGCCCAGGGAAACTTTTGAATATCTCAGACAGAGGCTGGGAGTCGTTGATGTATCGTCTTGCTGTTAAATCTTGTCCGTTTCAGAGAAAAATGGGTGTACGCGTGTTGCATGAGGAGGATCCGCATACATATGCTGGTTGGTAGGGAGAAAGTCGCCTATATGAAGGATTGATGGATATCAGAAGTAACAGGGTCTGTTTGGAAATTATCTGATATGGATTTGACAGAGACCATCCGGAACAGGTTCAGGGGGAGCAGATAATCTTCTACTAATGTATTGTTGGCATTATCTTAGAAGCTTTTGGGTCTAAGCTGTTGTTGATTTCAGATAGAACAAGAGGCAAAGGGAGAACAGAAGGAAATCTTGGTTGCTAATCTAATGGTGATTGACAGTTGCTGCTATCTTTGTTGATGACTTTCATAAGTCTTGTTTTAAATATTTCATCTGTATGTCATGTATCTTTTTCTTTTATAGTGTCAAGGTCATGTAATGGCCTATATTGGTTTCCCCCACTATGCCTGGGATGACGATGTAATGTATTTGGTCATCATATGTAATATTCGGATGGATGATCCCCACTTGGTTGGGTGATGGATGTATGTATTGAGTCTTTTGGTGATAGGAAGGTCTTGTGTGATGCATAAGTTTTGGTTCTTCTTGAAGAACATCTTTCTGCAGATCTTGCCTACACTCAGGGGGAGCATGGTCAGCACAATGGGACAAATATTTCAGCATGTACTCAGGGGGAGCACAACCCTTTACCCTTGATGACAAAGGGGGAGAATGATCTTGAGGATCTTGGTGTTGCCATCAAGTCCAAAGGGGGAGATTGTTGGCATTATGACACAGGTTTGGAGCTATGGCATAGGTGTTGTCCT
>APFE031634435.1:0-11417 GCA_000404065.3 Pinus taeda
CTTTAGTTAGGTAAATTACATCGATCACCATTCTAAATCAAGGATGGTTTGCCCTCAGTTTCCACTGAGAAGAATACATAGATTGGATACTCTCCCGCTACTCGTATATCGAAATGGACCTTATGCTTCTAAAATGATGGATCCCCCTCTTCAATCTAGAACAAGAGCAGTTGCATGCTGCACTAATTTGGGTTCATCTTCCAGGGCTACCTCTACACTTTTGGTTGGAGGACATCTTTATTCGCATTGACAATGAACTGGGTACCTATTTGGATCATGATTTGTCATATACAACTTCTAACAACAAATCTATGGCTCAAATGATGGTTCACCTAGACACTAGAGAAGGATTGGAGGAAAATATTACTTTGCACTGGAATCATTTCACTCGCAAACAAACCCTAGACTATGAGGGAGTCCCCTTTAGGTGTAGAAGGTGTCACAAGGTAGGGAAACTATATAAGGAGTGCCCCCTTGTCTCGTCGCTGACTTGTTCATCGGAAAAAGGCACTAAGAATCCAAAATGTAAAGATCCTCTGGTGGAAGAACAACCTCCTCATGCTACTAGTTTGATGGCTATGTATGGGGATACTTCTCTACCAACTTGTTTTGCCACTCTGCAGCCTACATCTCTGCCCATGATGAGATCTCAGACTGTTGCAGTGGTTGCTCACTCCACAAGTACTCTTCCTTTTCTCTATTCTTTTGTTTCTTTTATATGCACTTCACAACAATTACATGTTTCATATGCATCCATTTCTAGGTTTTCCACATTCACCCTCACATGCCCGCTCGATCATCCTTCTACTATCTTCCCCACTACCCCACCCTTTATTATTGGAGCTGACTCCATCACTTCACTTAAGCCCTCCACCACTTTTCAACTTTCACATCCATATAACCTCTGACCCTAGGTATCCACCCCTCCTAGACCATCTAGATAAGGTCTTTCTTCCCTCCCTATTAAGACTAAACCCACTAGAGGGAACCCTTCAAGATTTCGAGAGCTATCCTTCTTGCCAGGGTAGATGTGGCCCTAAGCAGACAGACCACAATTGATAGGGTTCCTAAAGGAAAGAAAACCCTTAATCAAGATCATCCATGAAGTGGTTGTCCCTCAACTTCAGAGGTTTGGCTAGCTCTACTAAAAAACTAACCCTCAAGAGGCTCCTGGATACAAAGCCATTTGACATAATTTTTTTACAAGAAACCCCCGAAAAGGAAGAGTAGGTTTCCCAGATTCTTCACTCTATGATGTCTGGCTTGTGCTTTCATGCCTAGATGTCAATGGATGATCCAGGGGTATTGAACTGGGCATTAATACTTGATCCATCAACCCTATTTCTATATGGGGCGGACCTAGATTCCTATGAATGGATATCTTTTCCTCAAAGATGGGTAGGAACTTTCATATCTTCAATGTTTATGCACCATATCATAGTAGGGTGGAGTTCTGGAATCACCCCTTGCAACTGTCGTTGATGAATTCTAATAACCTAACTTTTGTTGGAGACCTCAATTTCACTATTCATAATGAGAAATATTTGGGACATCATACACAACTGGATCCCCTATCATAATATATGGAACATCTCCTGGAACAACATCATCTCGTTAACATCACCATGAACAAAAAGAAACTAACATGGCATAATAGAGAATTGGTGATGCCACTCTGCGTAGGCATTTGGATTGCTTTCTCATAAAAGAGGACTTGCTTGGTACCCTCTCCAATTTTCATCATTGGGTTGGATGTAGGGGTATCTTTGATCACTCCCACACCTATTTGGAACTAGTTGGTCCATCCCTAGATAGATAGAGAGAGAGGGGGTGGAGAAAGTGAGAGAGGAAGAGAGAGGAAGGGGAAGAGGGAGGGGATAAAGGGAGGGGGGAGAGAGAGGGTGAGGTGGAGGTAGAGAGAGGGTGAGAATGAGAAAAAGAGGGGGAGAGAGAGAGAGAGGGAGGGAGGGAATAAGAGAGAGAAAGAGAGGGAGGAAGGGAGAGATACATAGGAGGGGGAGAGCGCGGGGGAGAGAGAGAGAGAGTGAGAGAGAGAGAGAGAGGCAAAGAGAGGTAAGGTGTGTGGGGAAGGATAGAGGGAGGGAGAGAAAGAGGGAGAGAGAGAGAGAGAGAGAAGGAGGGGGGAGAGAGAGAGGGATGGGAGAGAGGGAGAGAGAGGGAGGGAAGGAGAGAGGGAGGAAGAAAGAGAGAGAGTAGGAGAGAGAGGGGGAGGAGGGAGGGGGAGGGAGGGAGAGAGAGAGAGGGATGGAAACAACAAGGAAGGAGGGTGGGGGAGGGAGAGGGAGAGAGAGGGGACGTGGGGGGGTAGATAGGGAGGGAGGGAGAGAGAGAGAGAGAGAGAGGGAGAGGGGGATAGAGAGATGGGATGGGAGTAGGAAGGAGAGAGAGATACTAACAGTTGGTGTAGAATCGCACTTCTTCGGATGTGATTCTGTTATGTATAATCATACTTATTGGGATGTGCCAATAATTGGTGCTTCTTCATTGTCTCTAACACCTACATTAAATGGGAGAGGTGCTCCTCCCAAGTATCAGTGTTCTAGTATATCATCCACATGAGAAATACAAAATGATCCTATAAAAGCGTGAAATATATCATTCATTAACCTTATGAATGTACTTGGTGCATTTCATATGCCAAACAACGTAATTAATCATCATACAAACTTTCTTTGGTTTTAAAAGAAGTCTTCTAGGTATACTCTTCAATTTCTCAAATCTGGTGATACCTTGAATTTAAGTCCAACTTGGTGAAGTATATTTTTTGCTACAAGTCATCCAATAGATCATCTATGTTAGGAAAGGGTTACTTTATCACGACCATATTGCTTTATAAAACCTTGTAACGAATGCACATCCATCATGTTTCATCCTTCTTAGGCAAAATTATAATGGGTGAACCACATGATGAGGTACTTGGTCGAGAAACATTGTGTTCCTATAGTTGTTGCAACTGCTTCTTCCCCCTTTTTGTCTATATCAAATTCTATTTGTACGAGCCAATGTTTGGTAGTAGAGAGTCTAAAAATAGTTGGATTTTGTGCTCCACTTTCAATTGTTGAATTTTCATTATTCCTACTGTTGGTACCATTCTAAGACCCTTTTTCCCTCCCAAAACATGACCATTTCCTACCTTTTTCTCATCATCCATTCCTCAAATGCCTTGGAAATTAATTAATTTAATAGTTTATAGTTGTTGAAATTCAGATTAATTGATTTAGGGGTTTTGTGTTGATAAATTAGGATTTTAGGCCTAAATCACTACAGGAAGTCTCAACAACCTGTAAATAGCTTATTATGTGACATGTGGCATGGCAGCCAGGTCGGAGCGAAAGGCATGGGCGAAAAGAGGAATGTCCAAGCATGGACAAGCACCTATCCCGCATTGGAAACATTCCTCCTATATGCACGGTCAACGCTTAGTCAACTCTGGCATGCTGGCACAAAGGCAGCAACAGCACTAAGTTTTTGTCCATTTGATTTTTAAGTTGTTTCCTAGTTTTAATATGCATAAGTCGATTAGGAACATCTCTACGTTTTTACCAAAAGCAGCAACAGCCGCCTATGGATAAACATCCATTTTTCAAAGGATGTAATGCATGTAATTAAAATACTGGACCAAGACCTATGTTCGTTTACACACTATCGTTTTGATATTACAGTTACGTTTTTCCATTGTCACTTCTGAACAGAGCCTTTGGTTTTCAATCTAATATCACATACTTCGCTTTAATATTGTGATCGTGGTGTGATTATCTCGGTGTGCCAAAGACGCGGACGGGCCCTGCGTGTGTGGTATACCGACATACATTTCATTTATGTTTACATTTCGTTTATGTTTGCATTGTATTTACATTGGGGTTTTAATTTTGTTTTACAGTCAATCGTTTGAATGAATACGATTTATATATATGTTCAGAGATTTGATTGTGTTGATGAATGTGTTAATTAGATGTCTGTACATGTGTTATAATAAACCCTCTCCTGGATTGTGAATTGCATCCCGTAAAGGATTCGATCCAGGGCTATGTATAAAACACTGATATGGACAATGGTTATGAATTTTCCTTTGCATGCCTTCATTAAATATTCATGATTGTTGAATGATATTGAACAGGGGTTTCATGTTGGTGTCTCTATAAGGGGACCGAGCCTTTCAAGATAGTCATATACAACATATTGTGGATTGCATTTTAGCTGTTAATAGCATATGATTTAATGCTTAGTTAATACTTTGATTGCTAGCTTAACAATAAGTTTAATCCCAGCACTGTACTTAGAAGTCATAGGTTTAAAGTAGATCCTTTATGCTTATATATTTTAGGCACACGCCTCTAAGTAAACGCACACTGGTTGACAATTAATTTAGACCGATCTAGCACCCCTAGATAGGACACTACATTTTGGCGCCGTTGCCGGGGAGGCATACTTAAAGGATTGAAAATTTAATAGACAAAAATCAACAAAAATTTAGTTAAAAATCATGTTCATTTATGCCTAGGTATAGAGACAATCAGGGTAGATTCAGAAGAACCCCCCACCCTTCAAAAACTAACCCATCATCATCAGGAGCAGACTCTGTAAAGAATTCAACACCAGCTGAGGAAAATTTCATTCAAGCCTTAGAGGATAAACAAAAATCAGGACAGAGACTTACACTCGTTGAAAGGAAAACTTTATTCATACATAAATATAAGAAGAGGGACTTTCCTAGGTCTACCACACAAGGAGAAAGTAGTGCAGTGATTCAATACTCTCCAGAGACTGAACACTCTTATCTTAATCTCCTCTTTAAAGGAAGTGAATCTGATAAATCTGCTAAGATGGCTAAGGAAGGAGATGGGTCAGCACTACATCAAATACACAGAGATGAGGAAGAGTCCACTTTTCCTTTTCCCATACAAGAACCACAGGAAGATGATGAGATCAAAATGAAAAATATACCACCATCAGTGCTACCTAATTTCTATGGTATGGCTTCGGAAGATCCGGACTCATTCTTATTCGAATTTGACATTATATTTCAGACATATGGCTATACTGATGATGCCCATAGGCTCAGACTTTTTCCAGCCACACTAAAAGCATCAGCCTTGAGATGGTTCATGGGGATTGGTGAACATACTATCACAGATTGGGATGGTATGAGAAAAGTATTTCTAAGGAAATATCAACCTTATTGCAGATCCAAAGACTCTAAAGATGACATCTTTAGAATGACCCAACAAGAGGATGAAACCTTACAGGAATACTTGGAACAGTTTATCTATAACTTACAAAAATCTAAACACCGAACTATGCCTCTTGAACTGACCCGCACAATATTCTTGAAAGGTATCAGAGAAGAATATATGGATGACCTCAATTTAATGGGTAAGGGTAACATCTATGTTTTACCCTTTGAAGAAATCACTGATCTACGTGAAAAGTATTCAAGGAGTAAAGCTAAGATGGGAAAAATAACCTTGTCATCCAAGGCCACTAAGTCCAATTCAACAAGTGTCACAAGGGCTGAGATAGGCAACCTGTTAGAAGAATTCAACATAGATTTATTAAGCACAATAGGGAATCAAATTGACACTTTGAAAGCCAAAAAGAAACAAGAAGCTGAGGACCAGGTAATGTCCATTTTCTGCCCCAAGTGTCGGAAGAAACATGCATTAAAGGACTGTCCACTAGATAGCATCCAAGTTTGCGCTTTCTGTACTGAACATCATGACATATTTAATTGTCCTAAGGTTAAGGTTTTGCAGAACTATAACATGGCAGCCAATGCAGAGATGGAACACATGTATTACATGGGCGCAAAAAGACCATGGCAGCCAAGGCCAGCACCTCAAGGTATGTTCCCAAATCAAAACTTGCAATTTCCTATGAATGATCAGATGTATGTGCAGAATTCATGGAATGTACCAATTCCATGGCAGCCCCAAAACAACCCACAACAACAATGGAGACCATCTCAACAGTACTCTCAACCTTATCCTACATATCCTCAGTCATATCCATCCTATCAACAACCATACCAACAGTACTCACATCCTCAACCATATCAGCAGTACTCTCAGCAAGCTATTTATCCACCTCAGCCTACTCAACAGGCACTGCCTGCTCCTCCACCAATAAATCCACCACAACTCCAATTTCCAGCTAACTCACAACCTTCAAGACCCACGCAAATTCCTGCTCAAACTGTCCCAAATCCGAATAAAATGTAACTGTAATATCAAAACGATAGTGTGTAAACGAACATAGGTCTCAGTCCAGTCTTTTAATTACATGCATTACATCCTTTGAAAAATGGATGTTTATCCATAGGCGGCTGTTGCTGCTTTTGGTAAAAATGCAGAGATGTTCCTAATCGACTTATGCATATTAAAACTAGGAAACAACTTAAAAATCAAATGGACAAAAACTGAGTGTTGTTGCTGCCTTTGTGCCAACATGCCAGAGTTGACTAAGCGTTGACCGTGCATATAGGAGGAATGTTTCCAATGCGGGATAGGTGCTTGTCCATGCTTGGACATTCCTCTTTTCTCCCATGCCTTTCGCTTCGACCTGGATGCCATGCCACATGTCACATAATAAGCTATTTACAGGTTTTTGAGACTTCCTGTAGTGATTTAGGCCTAAAATCCTAATTTATCAACACAAAACCCCTAAATCAATTAATATGCATTTCAACAACTATAAACTATTAAATTAATTAATTTCCAAGGCATTTAAGGAATGGATGATGAGAAAAAGGTAGGAAATGGTCATGTTTTGGGAGTGAAAAAGGGTCTTAGAATGGTACCAACATCTCTCCCCGACTTAATGACTTGGCATGTCCTCATGCCAACCCTGATGTGCTTCCTTTAAACTCAGTTCCTGCCTGTACCTCTGCTGCCTTGAGTAGTGTGTCAACGTTCTTCTTTACCTGGGCATCTTTTTGGTCGTGGAGCTCTTGTTTCAGCCTTCTGTACTTTTCCTTTAGGGTCTTCTTTTGGCTGTACCACTTGGTGGCCCACTTGCAAATGTCGGTCTGCTCTGCTTCCAGCTCACTAACCCGCTCTTTCAACTTGTCGTTTTTCATTTGAATTTCCTTGCTCTGTGTACGGAGCATTTGATTTTCCTTTTTAATGACTTTCTCTAACATATTGGCTTCCATGAGTTCCTCTTTTAGTTTTTCGATTTGCCGCTCTAGTTTCTTCTGTTTCTTACCGGGAGGTGGAGACCCTCTCTCTTGCTTGTTATTTCTCTCGACTTCTATATCAGCTCCTGGGGGTGAGTGGCTTTCAATATGCACATCGGCTTCTGGCTCTGGTGGTGAATGATCACTGCTTTGAATGTCCATCTGTACAAGCACATTAGACTCTTCTTGTAGGTGGACTTTCGATGCTCTCCTCGTCCTTCTTGAGTAGGTGGTGAAGACTTTGTCTTGTTCTGCTCTTTTTGCATCTTCTTTCCTCATCTGTCTGGTTCTTACACTACTCACATGTATCTTGTTAACTCTGGATGAGGCTGGAATCTCCTCATCAATATCTCTCATAAACCCTGAGTCCTCTGGTGATTTCTCTTTGTCCTCCTCGTCCCTAATCTGGTTGGCAGTAAGGAATTCCTTCCATGTCTTTCCTCGTCTTTGCATTTCGTCTTAAATAAGGATTTTAATTAAACCAAAATGGTATAAAATTTTATCCTCATCCCCTTTCTGCTTCTGAATAGTTTTAGACATTTTGGTTAGGCTTTGTAGCAAGAAGTATGGCAAGCTAATAACGCATTGTTTCTTTATGTGCAGCAACAGTTTTATGTGATACAAATAGATGATGCTATAGCGGCCTTCACAGGTCACGAACTTCTGGAGGATGTAAACCATCTCGTCCCAAGGATGCACGAGCCAACTTCGTGGAACACCCTTCTTTCAATTTACTGCTGAGACTCGTGACCTGGAAATAAATTGGGTCCATGATTTTTCTTTAAACTGCTTGGTCTTGAAGTATTTTTCTCCCTCTGGACTAACCCCTGTTGCTTGGGCAATGGTGTCCTTTGAGACTCTAAATGAGAAAGTGCCTATCAAGGCCTTCTCCCCATTGAACGTGAAGGCAAATTGTTTGGCAACTTCTTCGTTGCTTCCATTGAATTTTTCTAAGAAAGGTAGCCATTGTATGTCCCTCAGAATTGAAATACAGTCCTCGTGATACTGAGAGCTGTCAAATATCTTTGGCTCGACCCTGCTTGTCATCTTGACAGAGGGTCGAGCTTCCTATCTTGCGAATTTTAACAAGGAGGTTTGAGCTGTTACCTGAGATAATCGCTCCTTTAATGCCCACTGTGCTGTTGGGTCGGTTTGGTATGGAGCTCGACGAGATTCGAAACTTTGTCCTCGATCCTTTTTATGGGAGCTTATTCCTGTGGAAGCTTATGCATCAGCGTATGTAGTTGGAATTTGATACCACTGTATATAATCCTGGGAGTAAATAAAAATGACCACTATTTTTTTCCTTTGTAATGAGCTCGATGCATTTAATTTCAAAACAGAGGAATGATGACAGTATTACTTGTATGAACATTGTGATAGGAGTACCGAGAGGTGTGTGTACATCGGGTGGTGAATCATCACTCGGCCCATGCAACCAAATGAATAGGCCGGCTGTCCTTTGCGTGGGTATAATGACCCCTTTTTTTTATATATATAATTTTTTTTTTTTCAAAAAGGGGTATTCTATTAATAAGATTTTTTTCAAAAATAATAACCACATGTCATGTTGGTATTCTGCTAAGGGATAGATTTCAGAAATGGATATGGCGGTAATGGTTGTGGATATGGAATGTTTAGGGAGTATTAGAGTGAGGGGTGTATGAACTTTAGAGTAGGGAGTAAATTGGGTAGGGAAGAATTTAGGGAAATAAGAGAGAATGGAAATATGCCTTTGGAAATAATTACTAACAGTCATAGCTATTAAAATAACATAAAAATTAATCTAGGAAATTAAGTGTTAAAAACAAGGAATACATTACTCTATTTGACTGTTGTGGATTTGACATCTGAGTAGAGCTAACTTTGACTGTTGTTTGATTTCTTTGCTATGTAACATGTCCCTTAAGGCATGCACAGGTCCCTCTGCAGTGCTGAAGATGTTCATGCAATTCTTTGTATGCATGCAGGTGCTGCTGAGCTTGGTTGCTTGATTGATGAAGTCCTGATGAAGTCCTGATCCTGCTGTTGTAGAAACTTGCTGAAGATGTATTGAAATGACTTTTCTTTTAAAGTATCAATCTCCTATCAGGTCCCTTTGATATGTCTAAACAGGTCCCTTACTGCTGATATTTTGTTGGTGCTGGTAGCATGGTCTCTTTGGACAGAACAGGTCCCCTTGCATGATATTTACAACCAGGTCCCTCTGATAGAAAACAATGACAAGACAGCTTATTCATTGAAGCCTGGAATGGTGGAGCAAAATTAAAAATTACAGTGGAGAGATAAAAAAATAAGAATACTGATGCTCCTCTCCCCCACAAAATTTTTGACTTGTCCTCAAGTCAACATTCAGCTGAAAACATTAAACAATAACAAAGGAAAAGAATTCTTACTTGCCAACGAATTGGTTTTGAAGTAGGAATTCGAGGTTAGAGTGTGCCAGAATCTGTTTTTCACATCTAACCCATTTATTTGTTTTAATTTTTTTATTTTATTTTTTATGTTATACTAATGTAGGGAGACTGCAGCTGAGGGTTGCAGTATCTCAACCTCACTTTGTTGAGAAACTGTGTGTAGAAAATCTTCCTTGCTGATGGGCTTGGTGTAAAGTTTCAAGCGATACCCATTTACAGTAAAGGAATGGCCTTCCCCATCAATAGTTGTGAGCTTTACAGATCCATTGTCATAAACCTGGACAATTTCATAAGGGCCCATCCAGTGGGTGGTGAACTTGGCTTTGTGGTCTCTAAACTTAGAATCAAAATGTAGAGCCCAGTCACTTTCCTTAAATTGTTTCTTCTTGATATGAGCATCATGCCACTGCTTCCTTTGTTTTTGCATGAGGATGGTGGTCTCCTCTGCTTGTTTCCTCATTTCATCCAGCTGGTTAAGCTGCTGGATCCTTTCTTTTTGTGCCTCATCCAAATCAATCTGTAAATCAGCAACTAGTTTAAAAGTGTGAATCTGAAACTCAATAGGAAGCATTACCTCCTTACCGTACACCAATTGATATGGTGTAAAGCCCGTAGTATCCTTCCAGGTGATTCTGTAAGCCCAGAGTGCATCCTTGATTTTTTCCTCCCAATTCTTCCTGTTCATGGCAACAGTTTTAGTAATGATTCCCTCCGAAGTTTTGTTTGTAGATTCCACCTGCCCATTGGCTTGTGGATGATACGGTGTGCTTTTCCTATGCTTGACCTTATATTTGTCTGTAATGTCCTTGACTAACTTGGAGGTGAATTGGGTACCTTGATCAGTTACTATCTCTCTGGGTACTCCGTATCTAACAAAAATCTCTTCAAACAGGAAATTGACAACTGTGTGTTCAGTGGCTCTTACCAGTGCTTTTGCCTCAGCCCACTTTGTAACATAATCAGTACATACTAATATGTACTTCTTACCATTGGAGGATGGTTTGATAGGTCCTATGAAGTCTAGAGCCCATTTGTCAAATGGCTCGAGGTGAACTTGGGGCTGAAGTGGCATCTCATCGGTAGCTGTTGGTCTGCCCATTCTTTGGAAAATGTCACAGCTCTTTACATACTTCTTGGCATCCTTGAAAATGGATGGCCAGTAGTATCCAAGAGTTAAAACTTTGAATGTTGTCCGCTTCGCTGCAAAATGCCCACCACACGGTTCATCATGGAAAGATTTTAAAATATCAAGTACCTCATCATTTCTTACACATCTGCGAATGATCATGTCATAGCCAGTGTAAAATAGATCGCCATTGAGCCATGAATATCTAGCACTTTGTTTAACTAGTCTTTTCTTTTCCTTTGTGGTAAAGTGTGGAGGGGTCCTTCCTGTAGACAAGTAATTAGCCAAATCAGCATACCAAGGATTGATTATAGAGATGGAAAATAAATGTTCATCGGGAAAAGAGTCTTCAACGGGAACAACCTCACCCTGGTTTTGCAATCTAGAGAGGAAATCTGCCACCTGGTTTTCTTTACCTGGTCTATCTAACACGGTGATGTTGAATTCCTGTAACAATAGCAACCATCTGGTAACTCTGCCACTGGTTATTGGTTTGTTCATTAAATGTTTTATGGCAGAATGGTCAGTATGCACAAAGACTTCATAACCAGTAATGTAATGGCGGAATTTGTTCACAGCATATATGATAGCAAGTGTTTCCTTCTCTGTGACCGTGTAGTTTAACTTTGCAGGTGTTAGATTTTTGCTAATGAAGTAAATAGCATAAGTGCAAGATTCT